>OY755172.1:8950284-9257398 GCA_963576735.1 Bedellia somnulentella | reverse complement strand
TAAGTAAGTAAGTAAGTAAAATGTTTATTTGGTATTAAAAACAAAATTACAAACAGTATTTAACAATAAGATAAAACATTTAATGATACCAAAAAGGTCTTGGCTCAGCGTAAAATGTACCCAGCGCAAGTCTCGCAGGACACAAACGCTGAGTACGCTGGTTTTCAGCCAACACCTCAAACTTATATCTACTACATACTAACTAATACATAAAGCAAAAAAATATATAATTAAATAATAATAAGAAACAAATACTGTAACAGAGAAAAAAGGAAAGAAAGCTACTCCATATATGATTATAGCTAATTTCGTAATTTATTTGAAACAAACAAAAATAGATAAAATCATTATAATAATAATAACAAATAAAACAACTGTACATTGGTAAAATGTTCGAGGAAATTTAAACTTTATAGATATGTATATAATATACTTAAGAAATACATAGGAATATAAACATATACGTATAAGTACGAGAGTGGTAATAAAACGATAAGTGCGCATGACAGTACAATATTATAGGTGGATATGTATATACAATGATATATTTAGGAAGAGATTGACCAATGAGGGAGGGGTAGGAGGAAGATTATACAGGCTCAAATGCAAAGTGTCTCTTCAATTCACGCTTAAAGCTATTCAGTAAAACAATATCACGAAGGGGTGGTGGTAAATCGTTCCAGCACTTTGAGGCTGCAAACCTAAAGCTTCCTCTAAAAGCCGTCGTATGATGTTTCGGTGTAACCAGCAAATATGTATGCCCTCTAGTTTTATATTTCGAAACGTTCCTCGACCACTCTAATTTATTATGTAGGTATTTTGGTAACTTAGTTTTAACTATACCGAACATAAGCGTTGCTAAGTGAAGTTTTCTTCTAGATTCTAAGTTAAGAACTTTATTGTTTCTTAAGTAAGGCGAAACGTGTGTACGCGGTGGTATATCAAAGCAAAATCGGGCGCAAGCATTTTGGACCCGTTGAATCAGTTTTTGAGATCGAGCTAGGAGGCAAGGACCATATACCACGTCGCCGTAATTAAGTTTGCTCAGTACAAGAGATTCGCACAAAGCAATGCGGACATCTACACAAACATATTTCCTAATTCTGTACAAGACTTTCAGGCGATAAAAACAATTCTGTACAGTACTAATGATGTAACTTTCAAATTTCATGTTGCTGTCAAATATAAGGCCAAGATTACGTGCCTCATCTACTCTCTCCATCTCCTCTTTTCCAATTTTTAATACAGGCTTCATCTCTTTGACTTTATTTTGCTGATGTTTACTGCCGAGTATTAAATATTTAGATTTAGATGGGTTAAGTGCCAGTGAATTTTGCACAGACCATTCCTGTATTCTATTTAAATCTATGTTCAGCCTTTCAACCGAGTCTGTAATTTTATTGGGTGGCACTGAAATATATATCTGTAAATCATCGGCAAACATGTGGTAATGACAATTTTTAATACATTTAACTATATCAGCAGTATATATTATGAAAAGAATCGGAGCCAATATCGAGCCTTGAGGGGCACCCCTGGGAACAGGAAGGTTGTTGGAGTACTGTACTTCATCTCGGCCTTTCCTATGTAATTCAACGATTTGGGAGCGTGAGTTAAGGTAGCTATCGAACCAATTTATCGTATGTGATTCTAAACCGTAATACTCCAATTTAGCCAAAATCAAGGATTTGTTCATGCACTCGAAAGCGCGGGAAAAGTCGAGTAAAGCCAGTAAAGTGGCTTCACCTCTGTCTTGTGCATAGAGTATGTTATCCATAACATCAATTAAAGCTGTCGATGTGCTGTGTTTTTTTCGAAATCCCGATTGATAAACAGGTAAAATTTCATTTTGTTCGACATATTTTGTTAACTGTTCACAAACTATTTTTTCAAGTATTTTTGACAGACACGGTAACAAACTTATAGGACGCAATTCTGACAGTGATACTGGGTTCGGTTTTTTGGGGATTGGTCGAACAATGGCTGTTTTCCAGGCACTGGGAAAAACGGAGTCAAGTAGCGATTTATTCATTATGTGAGTAATAATTTCAAGCGAATATGGTAAAGTCATAGTTAGCATGGTAAGCGATATTTTATCTACACCTAATGCATTTGTTTTAAGAGTCCTTATAGTACGCAGGACTGTGTCACAAGTTACGGTTTGTAATTTAAAATTATTGTTATTATGTTTGTTACATTTATAAAAATTCAAAAGAGAGATGTCAGTGTTGTTACTACCTGGAATATTAAGAAAATGTTTATTTATCTCCTCGGGATCGTCAAAATGATCGGGTAAGTCCGACTCGTTGTGTTTACGGAGTACAGTTCGTTTAAGGTTTTTCCAAAGCTCCTTTGAGTTACTTTTTTGTTGGTTTATTAGAGAGTTAAAGTAAGCTTTTTTCTCAAAATGCAATGTGACACTGGCTAACCGTTTTAGCTCCTTATAATACCTTTTTTTATTTTCTGTTGGGTTCAGTTTGTACTCAGAAAAAGATTTGTCTCTTAAATCCATACTAAGTAGTACATTATCGGTCAGCCAGGGATATTTGTGGTCACGTATTAAGACTGTTTTCAACGGAGCGTGGAGATCAAAAAGTGTGGTAATACAGGTGGAAAAGGATTCTACCATAAGGTTCACGTCATTTATCCCAATGATGCTATTCCAGTCTATTTTAGTAACGTCATTTAAGAATAATTCTGGCAAAATATCAGAAAAGGGTCTGAAGGTAACATATTTTGGGACTGGTTTGGGCTTTCTGATGCTACATTCTACCGTGACAAAAGCATGACGACCTAATTCCGGAATATGTTTGACCGAGACATTTCTGAGCGGTATATCGGATAATATCAAATCTATAGTTGATTTGCTTGTTTCTGTAAAGTGTGTCGGACGATTTACCACCTGTTTCAGATTTATTGTCTTACAGAAGTCACTGAGCAATGTAAATTTACTGTCATTAATGTTCGAAAAATCAATATTAAAATCCCCAAGTAATATAAGTTTATCGTAATTGTGAAAACTTAAAATTGTTTGCGTTAATGCATCAAAAAATAATTCCACGTTTTGCCAAGGCGGGCGATAAGCTGTGCCGATGACTAAATTTACAGAGTTAAGTTTCGTTTGAACCCACATCTGTTCAACCGTGGCCACGAGTGGGTGCCGCAAGACGGTTACCGAGACACCACGGCGATGGTAGAAGCCGACGCCGCCGCCGCGTGCGCGCCCGCCGGCCGGGTCGCGCGGCACATGGCGCAGGCGGTACCCCGGCACGACGGGCGCGCGCTCGTCCTCGCCGTGTCTCAACCACGTCTCGTTTATAGCGAGGATGTCTACGTGAGAACGTTCGACAGATGCTATGAACTCGTCGTGACCTGTACCGAGTGATCCCGCATTGAATAGTCCAAATTTTAATAATTGCTTGTGGAATGGCATGATATTGTAATGTTTGCTATTAATGGGGTATAGGCAAATGAGTAAATATAAGAATTGTAAGAGTATAAACATGTTTGACAAATAATAAGATATAAGCATATACATAGAATGATAGATACATAATTGATAGGGTTAATAAGATAGAATATAAATAAATATTTATTGTGTTGATATTTAAACCAAACTTCTGCTGAACACCACTTTAATAGAGATTCTTTAAAAAATGAATTATGTACGCTAAAACATGGTACCAATGTACTTAAAGGTTCAGACAGGTTAATTAAAAAATTACGACATTTAGACAACTTAAGAAAAACAATAGCATACAGACTCATTGTATAAATCCTTGTATCCAAAATATATGTATCATAAACTGTCATTGAACCGTTGTTTGTGTTACCATAGTGAACCATTTGAAAACAAGAGCAAAGTATTAATAAACAGAACTTTACTATAAGATCTACGTTAAACAGACATTTCGTACATCCTATGAATACAAAGAATAAATTGCATGTATAAAAGTGTGAGTAATGATATGAGAGTATCGATAGTATAGGAGTATATCTTAACTGTACATAAAAGCAACTAAAATTTAGATAAAAACTACTGAAAATCCCAAGTACTAATAGAAAAAACAAAGGATAAACTCTATTTGATTTAATTATTATGATTTGGGAGGTATAAAAAAATACATAACTTTTACTATGGCCCACCAAGAGGCTCAGCTCAGCCCTGTGTAGAGTGATTTGGCATTAGTACACTACCGGGGGTGGTCTGCGTACACTACGCTGGCCAATTGCAGGTTGGCAGACTAACGACTAAGTAACTTATAGTGGCCGGAACCGACTGCTAAACGTGCCTTCTGAAGCAACGTAATAATCTTATTTTTTGAATAATCAGTTGATTTAAGCCTGTAAAACAGGGTTAATCCTACAAATTAAATATGTAAGTCTACCCCCCGGGGATCAAACCTCAGACCTCCGGATTTGAAAACAAGTGCATAGTGCAGCGTGGTGGACTAAAGGCCAAATCGCCCTATATAGAGTAGGCTCGAGCCCCTTGGTGGGGACATATATGGGCTGTGAGGGGAAGAGGGATAACCGCGAGACCACCAAGATAGTGGGCCACAGTGACACAAAATGACATAAACCGCCTTGGAATTAAAGTTTGTTTCTCCACTTGGATAATGTAAGCCCGACATGAGATAATATCGAACGCAATAAAAACCTTAATACTAGCATTACGATATCCAATTAGTGATATAAAAACTGAATTCAAGTGAGAACATTGGAATGCCGGTAACAAAGTTGATTCAAATTACATCAAGTGTAGCATCAAAAGTGTTGAAAATTGTTTTCTATTTGTATTTTTACTTGGATAATGTTAACGCAACATAATACTGAATGGATATTGAGGGGTACAACTTTAGGGTATTTCAGTCCAAGTCCTTTCAAAATGGCACCAATTGAATCGTGAAGGGTGTCTAACACTATCCAAAAAGCTTTCAAGAAAAGCACCATACGCACTTGCATTATGTTGATTTTGATATTATAAACTCAGCTTAAGTCTGGTCTAATCTATGATGAATCTATGCCACAGATTAGTAGGTCAGTTGTCTATGCGCAGAATGATTATTGATTGTCAGTAACATCAACTCTGTCAATAACTATATGTAATATATTGATCTAAACGAAGACAGTGGCATCAGTTTCATAGAGTAAAACTAAAATGACAGTTTGTCATTCGCCAGCTAACTAACCGCAAGTTCGCTTGTTTTTGTTCCGCTGGGGCAGTGAAAGAAATGTTACGTTTTGTCTGTCTGTCAGCCATGTTTATTTCTCTGAAATGAAATGTGTTTTGAAAAGAAGTGGTAGTGTTTTATGAAAGTTGTGAAGTTACATTTGGTTTTATTACTTGCTGTGTATCTAAAACTTCAATGTGGTTATTGTTCTGTGTGTGAGTTACAACAGTTTCCAAAATGAATTGGGGAACAGAACTTTGGGTAAGTAAAAAAACTTAATAAGGTATCATGGGCTTTTTTAGTCTCTTGCCACTGCTTTTTTTAAAATATTATATTCATTTCGAGACTTTGTACAATATATATCAGTATAGATGCTTTCCTCCAAAGATTGGTTTGCCTACGTATTTGTGGTGTTTTTATCCGGTTTGAACGCCTCTGTTTTCTTTTGACAAACGTCCTTAGTTCAACTGTATACTGTTTTTGATTTTATATGCGAAGTTATGTTATCAACATACTTGCCATAAATCTAATACTTTATACAAAACCAGTATCTTTTCAATAATAAATTGACAACATACTTAATTTTTGAAAGGTAGTGGGCTCCCAGCATCCTACAAGTTATGTACGAATAGGTTTACCTAGACTTAGGTTTAGTTCTGTCAAACATATTTTATTCCATAGTTAGCATACTGTGACAGTATGAGAAGACTATGGAGGTTCATGGTGAAAAGGGATATTGAGTGTCTGTTATAAAAAATAATAACTAATTTCCTTAAGACTAATGTTTTATATTATGTCATTTGATATTGACCTTTCATATCTACTATTTTACCTGTACTATGTTTGTTCAGTTTTCTCATGGTATTCATTGATAAAAACATCTTTATTTAAGTCATAAAATGCATCATTGATATGGAATGTTTTGCCATACATATTATTCTACAGGCAAGTATATGAATTATTTTTTGTTCTGTTAGTAGGCTCAAGCGTATCAGCCAATTGAATTTTGAGATGTGAATAAATGATTAGTTACGTAAAAGTGAAATCCTCATCACTCTTAAGATTAAAAAGGGGCCGGACTTTTAATACATACATATTTTCATGGATGTAAATCCCAAAAAAGAAGAAGCCATTAAGTCTTGTCTACCACACAAATAACTTAACTATATCATCTCTGTTAATGAATTAATCAAGTGCTATGAGAACAATATGAGTAATAATGTGATATAATCCCGGTCTGGTCTGGGAAAGATCTTTATTTTTCCTTGAGATTAAACAAACCTAAAGTATAGGTCTGTATCCATTGATTGAACATAGTACTTTGTCTCAATATCTATTTGGTATGATGTAAATATTGAACTAATGTGTCATCCTGTTTTAAAAAAAGAATGGATATTTTCCGCTATTAATATCCTGTATATTATAAACAACAATTGAGCAAAATATTGTTATCCTCTGTATTGACTTTAAACTGTTATCAAAGATATATACAAATATATTTCATCTTTAAAAACTTCTAAAACTACTGCAAGGGGTTGGAATTACCAGAATTTGCATCATACTTAGCAGAACTCCTGAAGCTCAACTAAATATATATATTTTGGGGGGGTAGGTTGATATTAAGAACTTAAGATCCATCCAAATCTCCAAAACAACCATTGTTTTAAAAATTGGATTGGCGGTCTGATCTATTTCACAACAATATGTACCATTTGTATTTAATGGTGTGTTCCCTGTCATCAAATAACCTAAAGTTAGTAATAAAAATATAAATAATAAACAGTCCAGAAATCATTCAAGAATCATGCCTACAAATATACATCAGTTACCTATTCTCATCAATCTTTCTAACAGTAAAATATGGAAAATATATACTTACTTATACTCACGGCCATATATCCCAAAAGGGGTACCCAGAGCTACAGAGCTTGAAATTCCTCAGCAACATTTAAAAGTTGATAGGGGATAAAGTCGTAGAAAAAGAGTATCATTAGTGATGGATTTCCAACTGCATCGCCCAAAACCACATAAAGAACGACCCATACACTTGTCGCCACCTATGACACCTGAAGGTAGAAAGGGGTAGTGACATTCTAAGCTGGCACTACATGAAAAATATATTATCTGTCTAAATAGAAATATCAAAAGGAAAATTTGCAACAAACATTACTGGAATGTTATAAATGAAAATGTTTTGGACTTCATAGTTGCCATACCTTTTAGCTTCTGTTGATTGAAAAACAAACAATATGATATAATAACAGTCTTTGTGTGGAATGCATTGTTAATAATTTGATTTGTTTTTGATGCTGAAATATGTTTGGTAAACTTGTGTCACAGTTTTTTTTGAATAGTACCTGAGTATGTGAATCAATTTACCATCCAAAACACCTAGATTAAACCAGATTTTTTATTTGAATGCCAAAACCATGACAAGGATTATAATAATTCTGCAAATGGACTGATAAGACTTGCATGGGTAATGTTTTTTTCGAATTTGTTCGGATCAAATATTCACATCAAATATGATATTAATATATCGCACCTCCGTTCAAATAGCATCACAACTCAAAAAAACCACATATATGTAGACGACATTGTTGTTTATCGAATTTTGTATGAATATTTAGAATTCTATTTAATAGCTGTGAAGGCACTCCTATTTTTGTTCAAAAAAATGTTATATAAAAAGTATATAGATTAATGTAATATCAACAGCTCTCTGTTATTGATAAATGCCGTTATATTAACACAACAGATGTTACAGACTGATCTAGTAACTAAAGGCAAAGTGGGTTAGCTGGTAGTCCATTAGACTAATTGGAATTTTTATCATTGTACTCATTGCCCCAGTGATAAACTAATCACTGACAAATGGCTATAGTGACAGTTTGAAGTCCATGAACCTAACATTTAATAGGCTGAGTGCCATGGAAAAGCTATTAAGGTATTGAAAGAATATAAAATCTGAGCCGAGCAAGCTCAAAGGTTGTTCTGATTTTTTCTTAAATAGTGACTTCGAATTTAACAGTACGATTGATACGCATTTATTGCGTAAATCATTTGTGTAACTCTTTAGTGGACTTTAGTTCAGTGCCTTAGCTATCATACCACTTGAGTAGGCAGGAGGAAATATATTCAACAACTAACCAAGCGTGGGATCCATCTCGTAGCTCACAGAGATTTCGTAAACATTGATAGAACATATTTTAACAAAAAAAATATGTTTATTAATTCCATCTATATTTTAGCTGCTGACTTGGTAATTTAGTAAAACACTGATAATGTATTTCTGGTTAAATTTACCTGCATCGAGGTGTTCATTTAATGCTACCATTACAAAATAAAATTTTGTGTAGGGTGCAGATTACGGATGCTTTTGTAGGATTTTCAGAGTTTTTTTGTACACCGGCCCATTAATTTATAAGTGTACGCCACACTTTCACGGTTCCCTTGCTCGTACGATTTAAAGATGCTCGCATTCGCTGCTGATGCATTTAGTATGCATCAAAACAATAACAATCATGAGCACTGTAAAAGCATTACAATCCTAATTTAATTATACTGACATATCATCATCTCAATGATTAGCTGATGTAGCAGTTGCTTTCTATTCCTGGTATTGATATTATAAAATAAGCACTAGTTTTTTATTTCATTCTTTTAGATTTATGGGCTATTCCATCATCATCTCAGCATGAGACCTCTAGCTCACTTTTTGTCCTCTTGTTTTTTTATAGCAAGTAAAAGTTTGACGTAGAATCGCGAGTAAAAGCGGTCATCGGCCTCTGTGTACGCTGTAACGTTACGAGTAGCACTGCAATGTCCATTTGCGAGAGTGGCTGGTGCTGAGCGGGCGCTGGCAGCACGGCAAGGCCGCGCCGGCCGTTGGCGTCCCGCATTCCATCCGCGACAACCGACAAACTACTTTTCAAATGAGACTACTTGCACGTTACCCACTGCTGCCATTCATGTCAAACCAATAAATAAATATAGAGTAAAACTAGAGCTAGCAAATGTAATCAGGAAACCTCTCGGGCTAAATTGCTAAGTACGTTCTCCGCGCCCAGCTGCAAATGCAATCATATTTTCAAGTCACCTTTTATAATTACGTTTCACTTCAGACTATGTACTTTTTGTATAACCAAGTTAGAATTCAATTTAGAAGTGCCCTCGCAAAATCCGAGATCGCTTAGAAAAAGCTTGTAATGTTTACACAATTGAATTATCGAGCGTAGCCGTGTCCCTGAACTAGTTGGTTATCGTTTCGTAACGAACATACACTTGCAAACTCTAGTTAGTTAGGCATAGTCTTTGAAGTGTAACTCGGCAGACACTGATTGCTTTCTGTTATTTATAAATTTAAATTAAAGCATCTGCGTATAAGTACTATGCGGCGAAAGACGTCTCCATTTTCACGTAAATAACTGCTTACAAAAATGTCTCATGCGTTCAGAAGTGTAGTACCTGAACATCTCATTTTTGAAGATGTACTGCGTAAACGATGATGATAAATAAAACAGCATAAGAAACTTAATGATCTTTTTCGATATGACAGTCTTTTTTATATTTCCGTCCGTGCGTTTAAGTTCGGTTTAAACCTTAGTCTTAATTTGCAATGAATTGGCAGAACTTATTCCCTGTGAATGCTGATTTTCCTTTATATTTGACTTATCTCCTTTAAGTTTAAGTAGACACCGACTCTAAATTATAGACCGTATTAAGATGCATTTGCTTCTAATCTCTAAGTTTAATTCATTAAAAAATGTATGTGTATCGCAGACTTCCTTCCTTGACATATAATGTATACCAGATGCTAGTATAGTTAAGTTAATGATATACTCCTCCAGCTGACGTATATGGCTCGATTGTCACCTGCGTAGTACACAGCCTGGCAAGCGAAACACCGAACTTGTCACGCTCTACGTGCCACTTCACGCGATTCCGACCCGACGGCGACCGTTCCGTTATACTTCCGTCACTTCACCTTATGAACAATACACGTTTAAAGCGCAATACACACTGAGCCCGCCGCCGGGCCGCCGACATATGTCGGCAACTTTTTGTCGGTGGTCTAGTTTTCTTCTAGTATAAGTTAAACAAGACATAATTATTTCAACACAGGCTGCCCCGCCGTAGGGTTGTGTCGCCGGGCAATATCGGCGTCCCGGCGGACTCAGTGTGTAATTTGCTTATTACAATAAAATTTTCAACAGGTTCGTCATATATAATTATACACAACATTCGATTACCCCGTTTTAAATTTATTGTCATGCATGACCCAAAAGTGAAACCTTGTCTTAAGTTATGTTTCTAATTGTGGCCTTTGCCTCAAAAACTAATTTGCGTAGAAAGATAGGCGGTTAACGGTGTGGTTAAATTAATAACTGCGAACAAAAGTCTTGGATTGGACTTTATAGCCGTTTAATTTTAAACAACGTAAAATAATGTTTTGTTTTATAATTTTCTCTAATAATATGGAAAATAGTTATTAATCATTTCCCGTATTAATTATCATTTAACATTTTTAATTACAACCGTGACTTTCTCAAGTTTTATATAATTTTATTTTGAATGTCAAAAGATATAAGATTTTTTTATTGAGAACTGTTAAAAAAAATATACAATCGAATTGAGTACTTCCTTCCTTCCGTTTTTAGTACGCAGGCCTCATCAGTGACTGCTGTGAGATCTTGAATGATTGAAATGAATCACTTCAGATTTATTGTGAAAACATGTTAGTCATCTGATTTCCAACTTCAAAATACCTAATTAGAAGAAACGTCAACGAACGAACAGTTTCTCATTCTTGTGATTGGAGAATGTTCTTTACATGTCCACACATTAATAATTTATTTTAAAACCGCATGACTGCAATATCAAGAATAATTATCTGATTTATTATTAGCAATGTCATTGTGATAAAGAATAAAAAAGGTAATAAATACAACATTGTCTTGTATCACTTTAAC
The DNA here is from genome assembly GCA_963576735.1 of Bedellia somnulentella. Classification (NCBI taxonomy): domain Eukaryota; kingdom Metazoa; phylum Arthropoda; class Insecta; order Lepidoptera; family Bedelliidae; genus Bedellia; species Bedellia somnulentella. Next base: position 9,246,252 of record OY755172.1, on the reverse strand, counting down.
GAGTTTTAGTTTGGTTTGGACAAAATTCAACTGCTCACTGGTAATCTCGTATAATGGTGGCGTTCTCACAAAATAAAAACAGACCAGTCCTATTACGGAGTCCTTCTGACCGATGAGCTCATCGCCGAAGCATGCTTAGCCGTTCCACGCTCAAAAATATAACATAAGTTTTTACACGCGTTTTATCCATAGCCACACACCGACGCTATAATACTATTCACAGTTACATTGATACTATTAATACACTGTTAATGCTTGATCAAAACCTGATTTATACTAATTAGCTATTTATTTGCTGATTATGATGATCGCTATCGAAGAGAAAATACTAAGGATATTGTAAAGTCAAATTAGTTAGATGGAAAAGAATGCAATGGTTTTGAAAGTAGAACAACACGTTCCATTACATACGTTAGGTCATATATTTAGGCAAAGTTTGTAATCTGAACACATGTGACCTTTGCCTGATATAGATGTTGTTACGACTTAAAAGTGAATAAATTTTCCACATCAGCAATGGTTGTTGGCGAAACAAAGCACGCGCACTAAAGTACGGAGTATTGTGTGTTGACGCAAGCGCAAATACTATAACCACATTTGGCGAACGGCTGGCAGCGTGCTGGCAAGATCTTGCTTCTCAAACCTCCGTATAAACCGGTTTCACTACCCCAAACATTGTTTTAAGAAAAAGAACTCGCTATGGGATTTAATCTTGTAACGTTTACACATATTTAAGTTAATTTAAATCTTTCATTAATTCTAAATTACTGACAAGTTAATTTGATGCCTTAAAAATCTAAATTATGTCTAGTTTTCAAAACTGTGGATTAGCATTCATGGTTAGAATAAGACTAAATTAAATGAGCATGGTAAATTAATATTAGTAAACGAGTACTAAAACACATGGGAATGTAACATAAGTCGGTATGATGTACCGCCGTCGGGAGTTTCTCGCGCAATTAGATGTTGCAATTACCGTCCTACGTGCCTGCCGCATCTCGACTCGTACACCTTTGGCAAATGTCAGACATGTATGGAACGTTGGATGTTCATTGCGCGGACATTTTACGAACTTGTAACCTGTATTGCGTTTGTTCATCGACAGGTCTCAGTGTACATTGCGTACGTTTTAAAAGATATTTAATGTTAAGACTTACACATTATTGGATTTGTATATTGATATTGTGTTCAGTAGCGATCATCTTTAATATAAAAGCTAGGAAGTGCTTTTAACAAGTTCTGTTTTTATAAAATAAACATACTTTAAACGTTTGTTGTGCTCCATTCATATTAAGGCATGAGTAGAGATGGGATTTTGCCCGGGCATTTTGGGCGGATTGGATTTATGCCGAATAAATGTCCATTACTTGGGCAGAAATCTTATTTAATTTTACATACATACATACATACATATACTCACGGCTATAAATCCCTTAAAGGGGTAGCCAGAGCTAAGGAATCAGAAAGTCCTCAGCCACTTTTGGAAGTTGCGTGGGGAAAAGATGGTAAAATAAAGGTTGTTGGTGATGGGTCTCCAACCGCATCGCCCAAAAATCCCTTAAAAGCCCCTATACCGTTAGTCGCCTCTTACGTACACCCACCGGAAGAAATGGGGTAGTGCTATTCTAAGCCTAATTTTTTAAATATCATTATTGTAAGAGTGTGGTTGATGTTATTAGTTAAAATCATCATAATATAATGACCTATTTTATTTAAAGAATGAATAATACTTATAGGGACCATTAGCATAAAAGTAAATGGGTGCAATCCAACCCGTTTTATGAAGTTTTGCAGACAGAACGCAAACATTTTTAAATGCAAGAATCTTATCATACTTTTTTATGATAATTCATTAATTTGTTACAGTACCATAGGGAAAAAGTGTGATACTGTTTTAAACTTTTAATTTAAACAAACATTCTTAATGGTCATAGTCCAGATTATGATGATTTTCCACTATAAGAGCTAGCGCGCACTGGTGACTTTTGTCTGCGTGACAATAAAGTTTTTGTCACGTTACAATTTTGTCACAAGTGCGCGCACCGCTATGAAAACCTAACGACTCGGTGACAGTTTCGTCACGGGCTTGTTCGCTGGTCGGCGTTCACAACTGTCACCCAGTTGTCACGTCGTAACATGCGCGCATCTCCATACACATCCATGGACTTGATAAGAGTGACAAAACAGTCACGGTGACTAAAGTCACCAGTGCGCGCTAACTCTAAACGTATGAGAATCTAACCCTATTTACGTTGGGCTCGTATCAAGTACAAATCGCGCGCTCCTATTGGACACTTTATGCAATATAAAGTTGAGTATAATTATATAGAGTTGAGACAAAATTGACATTGACATTCCGCCGGATTCAATCTCGCTATTTTGTACCTAGGTTTTAAATTGCGTAGAATTCTGACAGCTGCCATTTTTTACATGTCAGAGGTTATAAATCTTTTTACCAGGCTCATTTTTTTAATTTCTAATAAAGTATGAACATCCACGTCAACTCATTTTATTTGTGAGAAGTAATATATAAATAATATTATGTTCTACGCTGCAAATGCAAAAAGCGCATTCACGGTGAACAGAAAATTTTAAAACATAACAGTTAATAATAAAAAATAATAGCAAATACCGAAAAGAAATGAGCGCATTTGAGTATTCAAAGAAGTCGAATGACATGGCATGACAAGACACACGCATAACGACAGCTAAGAGCGACATTGAATAAATTATTAAATAGCGAGCGATTTGCTTTACGTTTTACATCCATCTACTTACGGCTACAAATCCCTAAAAGGGGTAGCCTGCTCTTCTGAATCTTAAAATTCTTTAGCCACTTGGAAGTTAAGTAGAGAAAGATAGTTATATAAATATTTTTGGTGATGGGTCTCCAACCGCATCGCCCAAAAGTCGCTTAAAAAGCCCCGATACCCTTAGTCGCCTCTTACGATAACCCATGAGAAGAAATGGGGTAGTGCTATTTTAAACCGGCACTTAGCCGACACAGCAAAAACAGCAAAAAGGTTTACTAAACCTGGACTAACAAAGAAGGTGCCAGCTTAAAGAATAAAAGGCAATTAAAATTGAATTGATATCATGTTCGTAATATTGAAATATTATATAATATATAAATATTTTTTACTTTTGTATAATTTTACCTAACTTAGGTTATATTTGCATTTGCCTTTAAAAAGGTAAGACACAACTTAAGAAAAATCTAGCAGCGGATATACGCTCCCGTGTCGCTCTGCCAACTGAGCTATAGTATCAAGTGATCATGATCACTGGCGCGAAAATTGGTTTTTGCCTGTTTCTTTACATCTTTACTTGTGTCAACGCCATCTACCGCCAAATTATTACAACCCGGAAGTATGCGCCTTTTGCCACGAATAGTTCATGTACTCTGTCAATATATGACATCAAAATCATTCGTGTCCGCTGTGGTTTTTTTTCCATACATTGATGCTCATTGACCTTTACCATTTAAACACGAACTGTTTTTCAGTTGAAAACCCTAATACCTAAGTATTATTTCATCCCCTTTGAGTATAAAAAGTAGCGTGAACGTGAGTTTTTTCACATTTTAAATTTCTGTTAGCGGAATATACCGTTACTACATTATATTAATAATCTTGAAAAATAAAATATATGTTTTTTTTCGCTTAGTTACTTTATAACATTATTCGTTATACTAAAGTTAATATCTTATAGCTACTCTATCGCTTGATATAATTGAATGTGTTTTTTTATTGTAAGGGTATAAATAATTATTATTATAATCGTTCAAAGTAAAAGTGGGTTAAGATTAAGAATTTAACATAACATAAACGTTCACGCCGTTTATCAGAGCCGGTTGGCAGAGCTACCAATGATGAACATCACGTGACAGTGCCACTTAGTGTCCAAAGTAGGTACCAATGTTTTGCTTAGACAGTGAACTCACGTGATAGGGGGCAGGCCTATTGCCGTTTTGTACGAATACACTGTCATATGGCTAAGTACAACTCGGCCATGTCGTTTCCTCACGATGTTTTCCCTCACCGTTGACAACCATGATAAATTAACCACACATATGACATTAGAAAAGACCAATTGGTGTAGCCCTGACCCGGGATTTGAACTCACGACTGTCTGTTTACGGGCGGGCGTTCTACCCATTGGACTATAATGTCATCTAACTAAGAATTTAATTTACTTATATGCCTTTATTTGGCATATTGTAACTTTTTTTTTCTCCTTATTCCTTTATTCTGATGACGCTGATGTATATATATAAGTTAAACACAATTAAAATAATGATCCACTTGTAGTTTAATTTTAAAGTAGAGTTTTGTTTTTCCGCCCAGCGATTGGGCATTTATCGGGCGTAAATTAATTTTTGCCCATTTTAACCCAATACGTCCAATGTGCCCAATATGTTTGTATGCCCTCGACCCATCTCTAGGCATGAGGCATTTATTTTCTATTAATCATCTTTAATGGGTTACTAATTCAATAACAAATTCATATTTAGAATGACATAAATAGCAACTTCCGAATACTTGTGAATATTTGTATGTAAATCTATCTTGTTCACAGTTAAATTTTATTTAAATTTAATGTATATATTCTTCTAGAAATACAAATGCTATGACTTTATAGAAACGATTTACGGAAATCTATGAGGTTTTTAGTACTAATCCATAGCCTGCTGTGTTAATATCAGGTTTCCATCGATTCGGGATTTTTATGAATCTAAAATATACATACTTAATGTAGAGATTCCACAACTAGCGTACAATATCCACTTTAGAAGTTGGCTAGCTTCTATTTGAGAGATTATGTAGCCCAAATTACAGTGGAAAGTAGATTTAATTGTTTTGCATATTAAAACTACATAATTTTAATGCGCTACTATAAACAGTTGTTTCTGAGACGAAGCAAATTTAATATTGAAACATTTTAATGCAAAACATTGGTAAAAGAAAATACATACGGCCTTACCAGGAAATCTAGTATACTTTTGTCAATATAGTCACTATATAGTTATATCTCTGACTCAGTTATGCAATTACGTATCGTTCTCTAATTCTTTTCTTCCCCAGCGAACTTCATTAACACTATAATGAATCGATTGTAATCACGATTTTATTTATGCTTATAAAAAGTACCATAAATAGTATTGTAGCATTTTGCTGTTTTTATTAACAATATATAATCTGATTTAATCTGTTTAGGACCTTGTTGAATTACGCTGTCTTGATGGCCTGATCCTAAAATATACCTTGTATTTAATATATGCAAATCTTAGACATGCCGCTACACAAAGGTGTGGTGTATTTATTATTTTGACCGTGAGAAACACTCCCATATTACTTATTTAATACTAGGTCATATAGTTTGTCAGCTATCACGAGAGTTCAATTCCTACGAATCAATTCGCGAAGTGTTTTCTAAGATTGACAGGAAGAAGTAGAGGCTAAACGCCAATGTATGACAAAGACACGTGCTTTATTGATATGTTGCTGACAAAAACATGGAATAACCGTGTAAGTTTCGTTTTAGTGTACACCCGTGCAGTATCGCGTGCGCCATTAGAAATGTGCGGTTGTTATGTTTCCGTTAACAGTTTCTGTCGTGCGTGTTATACCGTGTAGTCCACTTTTTATCAGCTCGCCGTCGATCGTAGCCACGTAGCATTCTTTGCTATGATTTAGGTTAAGCAAAGCTTGACTGTTTGAATTCCTCTATTGCGGTTTTGTTCCGTATGTTACGATACTTATGGTACTGGCTTTAAGTCACAGCGTTTCCCATCTCTATGGCATTGAACTGAAGGACCATACGATAAGTTCACACCAAGATCTAACGATAAATTTCAATTGATAATCCATGTTTTATGTTCTTTAGCTATGCTTTTGCGATGAGGGAACTTATATTGTTTAACAAATATTATTGGATTGAATCAGGCGTTACTTTGCGGAAATCCATAGCAATACTAATATTAATAAATTTCTTCGCTTAATTCCGCTAAATAATACCTGCAGTCTTCATGCAACATGCACTGTGCACCGCCCGCCCTTCCACTTACAAGAAATCGAAAAGCAGACAATGCACCACACACACACCCGCAAGCGAAAACCACAGGCAACCACAAACATGCGACGCGTTTCGACTCAACACGAGTCATTGACGAGCAGTTAGTAGACAGTTCGGCAGCTGACCACCGAGTCAGCTGCCGAACTGGTGGTGCATTGTCTGCTTTTCGATTTCTTGTAAGTGGAAGAGCGGGCGGTGCACAGTGCATGTTGCATGAAGACTGCAGGTATTATTTAGCGGAATTAAGCGAAGAAATTTATTAATATTAGTATTAACAAATATTATGTACTATAAATTGTTAACACTGGGATTTTAATGCGTTTAGTTTACTTCACGAAGACTTTTTTAATACTTTGCATGATCTAATCAATAAATAATAAAATTAATTATCTGTTAATGAGTGTCATTGTCATCAATCATAGTCTAAGTTTATTTTTAAAGCTTCCACAGATGTAATTACTCTTGTAAACATAAAACTGTTGACGTGACACAGTAATGTTGTTGTGTGAAAGGAACTGCTGGCACTATTTGTTTCTTTAAGTGTTGCTTTATCCTGTACATATATTTTTTTAAATATATAATATATTTTAGATAATGTCACAATTTCTAATGATATTTAATTTGGAGAATGTTAGGGAAAGGTTTTTATTTTGTGTTAAGTGGCTTAGTTGTAATATTTTGGTCAAATAAGAATGCTTATTACCCACTACACTATTTGGTTTTGATGCAAAAATTTTCATAATTTTTCCACACACTCTGTTATATCATAACTCCAATATACATTCAATTATCTCATAAAATAATCCTATTTCTTAAAATTTTACTTTTAGAAAGGAATAGTTACTCTAGTCTTATTGCTATATAAATGTTTATTAATGTTTCATCCTCAGTGTTTACATAATCTTAGCGGAGGTCAATGTCTTCTGTGATGAATTCCAATACGATGTTATATAAACAAAACACCAAACGCATTTCGCATTTTTATGGCTTTTCTCAAAGAAAGTTTACAACTCTCTGTTTTTAATATACATCATAATCTTGTTTACTATTCTATTTATATTCAACTTTTATTTAACTGCAACTGTCTAACAATTTTAACGTAGATTACATGCCCTGTCCTGTCATATTTTCGCCTTAATTCATTTCATAATTTTGGATATAGGTTCGAATATGTTTTATATAATCATTTTTATTGCAGTCGGGTCTTTCGATCTGGTGTAGTATATTCTTGCACCATAAGGTTTCCTTTAAGTCCTAACTATATGTTTTCGGCCTACTTGAGAACTAAATGTAACTGCGAACATACGTGTCACAATGTCTTTTGGCAAACCTAACGGGTAACTAAGATCGCAGCGGGTTATCTCGTTAGGTTAGCTGACATACAGTTGGACTATATTCAGGTCAGATTATGTCTCTGCTATCGCCTAAGACAGTTTTTTAGTGAATTTACACATACATTTTTACTTGCCCTAAAATTACTTCGAATTCAAAGTTAAAAACCCATAAGGCAAAGCGTGAAGTTTTAAAGCTATGGACTGCATTTTTTAAATAAAACGTGGTTTACATATTATCCCCTACTTTACCTGCACCAAAAATATATGACATATGCAATGTTTGTTTGATGGGTTAGTGGCTAACCTGTGCAGTGGTTTAACTGACTACAAAAAAGGCAAGGTTCTCGGCTCACTCGAATATATGTTTTGATAAATTCAAAACTGTTTTTACACAAAGCACTCAAAATAGAAATTACTGACTTTCGTTGTGTGCCCATCCCTATTGTATTAAAATTTCTAAGATTTGCAACGGTAATATTTTGATTAAGATTCCATTCACTTAACAAAAATGTAAGTTGTTGATAAATTAAATTTTAAATAAAAGTAATAAATCAATAATTTCATCCAAAGATGTAGAGAATGAGTGATGATAATAGTTTCCTGCAGCTCACCGAGCATAATATAAAACAGGTATTTCGGCGGATTTCTCTGTATTGGCACGTGGTAAACCTGACGGGGCTCCGCTGCCGCTGCCGCCACATCTCCATTAAGAAGCGTGCTTTCGGATAAAAGAAATCTCAAACGAACACATGTTAGGTGTGTACATAGTTTACGAGGTGCCGGCTTTGCTCAAGTTCGGGGTCACTGACACATGAATTCACAGTAATCGATTACCGACTTACTTTTCTATTACTTTCATTTTACTTCCTATAGGCGCATCTTCGTTGATTTATTTCAATCAAACCTTCTTACGCACCGAGTATCTTAATCTTAGAAATTCGGAAGAAAGTATTTCTTGAAGAACTAGTCATTATGATTCGTCCTTGGACACCGCATACAAAAATTGAATCAGACTTTAAATAATCTAGGTTGTTTGTCTATTATTCGTCCTCGAACAGAATAGGCTACGTTGCACAATCAATGACCATAATCATTTTTCTCTCGCTGCTACTTAATGTTTCTTATTGACAAATTGTAATAGTTGAATATAGCCAAATCGTTATAGTTAATGGTTGAAGTTGACGCAACTTGATCTGTCGAAATATTCCATAGCTGGAGATCTGTGATCTTCTTTCTTATCCTTTCATTATTAATTCTATGTATCTCGACCTTTATATAGTAGGTACATATATAATATTGGAATCTGTGATCCTGTCCTTGTTACAATCGTATCGCAAAAACTGTATAAACATCTTCGTCTCGTTCTAATCGAAAACATTGAAATTATTGCATTGTACTTAACAGGCCTTATTATTGTTTCAGGTGAGTAAAGAATTTACGTAATCCCCAGCAGTTCTATGGCGAGTGTTTCTCATTTTCATATCTTGCTCAATACAACGTACTAAACAACGCTTGTTGCGTTCGATAGTCTGGGGGTCTACTCGGTAAGACGGCAACGAAAATATCGTCCGTACCTCTGCTAACTCATTGTTATATCCATTTCTGTGGACCTCCCAAGAAATGAAAATTACGATTTTGAAAAGTGCATCGACGGGCATATTCCACGAATCCATCGATCCTACATAACCTGATGAACCCATAAACAACAAGTTGTTGGTTTCATCGGCTGGTAAGTGCCTTAATTTATGTTGTAGTCATATTGTACAAAACAAATTCAAACTGTTGTTTGGTGGTGGTGTTGACTACGATACGAATGTTTTTTGCAAGGAATTACAAGAGATGCGAATACGAGTAGACCCCCTGGCCTGCGAGTACGGCCGACCTCAACGCAGCATTTGATTAACACATATCATGTGCTATTTTATGATTAATAATCTAGGATTAGTCTGTAAGTACTCCGTTACACGGGATGTGTTGGCCCGTTATTGCTTTGCAACATTTTAAGCGTGGGTAATAAGTGCAACTGAAACGGTGCTTTAACTTCCATGCACTCCGCCTTGGGTTACTTCTACATTTTATGTCTTAAATTAACTGTTTACTTTTGTAATTTTTGTGACAGTTATGTTTTATATGTCGCTCATGTTCTTGTTTAAAATACCTAAGTTTATGTATTTGAATCAGGTGCCCTACTCCAGTTTCGCTATGGTGGCTAATTCGATTATTACCGTAAGGCTTTCTTACAAAAAATGTAAGCAGATGCTTCAAGTATACTTATTTGTAGTCATAGTATTGATACCTAAATTGCTGGTTATTCGGTAAATATTGTATTATGTCCGTTATTCTGTTTACAAAGCCATTAGCCTGCGGTGTTAGATCAATTTCCTGTCCATTTATTCCGAGATTCCGGGCGTATTGTTGCTCCTTTCTGCTGCAAGGCTCAAGATAAACCGGTGCAATGCCAATGATATTCAGATAACGAAATAGCTGTGTAAAACACGTTCAAAATACCTCTCGCAATAGAAACATACCTAATGTTATCAAATCTATCTAATCAGCCTATTGCAGCAACATACTGGCACATCCGCGGTTTATTTACAATTTATTGTATCCAGTCTGGATATTTTTGCTTTCAAAAGGTGTATTGTTGTCTGTCGGTGCAAGGTGCAGGCAACCGGTCGGGTAGGCGCGATGTGGGATAAAGACCGTTGAGTGAGCAAACAGACCTGCCGCACATCTTCCATTGCGCGCTATTTTCATAGGAATGTTGTATTTACCCGTTTATTGAACACTATACTTTTATATTCATATGTAGTCGTTCGTTACGAGTACAAAATGTCTTCATACCAACTTTATGGGCTAGGTTCGGGCTATAAAATTATTAATTGTCATTGCTAGTGCGTTGACTCCGCGTCTAGGCGGTTTAGATATTCATTGCTGTTACAACTAACAGCCTCACAAATATACTGAATAGTGTAATGAACTCCCGCTTCGCTCAATTGATTTCGTACACATCTATTGTAGTATGGAAATTGTTGTGAGTACGCCCTATATTCCGTTTCATACTTCAGCCCGACAATGGCCGGTTTCTTTGTATATTAATCTTTTTAGCTTGACATGCATTGGCTTACATTCTTTCTATTTTCAAAGAATTTACGACCAACTGTTTAATACGTAAGCGTAAACAGTTGTATCCTGGGTCTACCTGCTATTAAGTGATTACAAAATAGTTCTTCAATCACTCAAAAACGTACTCTAATCCCTCTATTGCGTAAAGATTACTTATATTTCAGTTGGTCCGTGCTACCAAGCATGCTACTAATTGGGCTGTTTGCAGTTCTAGTAGCGAAAGTGTCGGTTGCGGTTCTTTAAGAAGGGGACCCGTTGTTTCATTGAACACTCACGTTGCTCTTAATACCATTACATAAGGTGTATAATGAGTTCTAAATACAGTGTCTTACACGTACAGTCAAATGTGGTCACGCTTTACTGGCCACCCATCATCCAGCGCGAGTCGCTTTCATGAAATTCTCGAGTTATCGAGACTATTGGGAGGTGACCGTGTTAGCCGCGCGATTTCTACGCTTGTTAGGTTTTTTAATTGCACCAACTAAACATTCTTGTTCCTAGACGAATTTGTCGAATGTAATCGATATTGACAGTTGACACGCTTTGTGTTACGTTACGTACTAGCGATCCGTCCTGGCTTCGCATTAGTAGTAAATGTTTTGTTTTTTATATGTGGTTTTTCCTTCATTTCAATTCAACCTTCTTATACCAAATATAAATGTTTTAATTATGTTATGAATTTGCATGCCTGAAAAGGTTGGACATGTGAAACTAAAATTATTAAATTTTGTCATCAAATGTACCGTGTCTAAATAGCAAATAAAATGAATTTGAATTCGGTACATAGGCTATTTTCTAATCGGACCAGTACTTCCTGAGATTAGCGCGTTCAAGAAAAAAGCTTTAGTTTTATAATATTAGTGTCTAGAGCAATGGCGTATCTTCACGGCTACTCATGTGGAAAGAGATTATGTATGCTTACTTTCGAATATATTTAAACTATGGTCCAATTATCTTGCAATAATCTTAAGAAGTACCCAGATAAATGTAAAGATATCACTCCGATTTTACAACTCAATTCAAAACAACCCAATTTTACTTGTAAAACAATTCGGTTTCGATTTAATAGTAAACAATAAATATTTTTAGAGTACAAGTATTACGAGGCCCAGATCCATTATAAATACTCCGTATAGTTTACAATACATTCATTCAATATGTGGGAGATCACGCTCCGCTTAATACGTTATGATTCATTGAATTTTTACATAATAAAAATAATACATTATATGAATGATGTTTAATCGCAGTTCCTGTTGGGAATCATTACAAACATTCTATATCGTTAGTGTCGAGTATTTTTCGCGTGAGAATCGCCTTCGCGCCGAGTTACAGACGCGGGCCAACGTACGCGCAACTGTTTAGCTATATTAAATTTCAAGGTGTTATTGTGAAAGGGATCGGGGCCTTTTGCTATTTCTAGCGATCATACCTATATAATGACCAGTGTTGCTCATTTTTATGATAATTGATGCTGCAACACACATGAGACTTCCATAACGTATGTCGCAAAATTCTCGAAACAATTATCGCTTATACGAATCGTTTTAGAGTTGTGACTTTCATTGCGTTGCCCGATTTGACGATCATTTTAATAAAGCATACGTTGAATGTCTGTTGAATGATTGATATCCTTTGTATCTTGATGAGTTTCATTTAAACTGATCTGAGGGTCAGTACCGTCTAGTCTGCCTCATTGACCTGTGTCTATTTGGCTCTTTTTTCCCTGGTTCTTTATATCAATCAATACACTGAGAGACAAAGCTTACATTACCTATCTTTAGGCTTTTCACAAATTTACTTCAGTACAATTTACTCAAAATTAATATGGCGGTTCTCGGTCTCAAAGAATTTTGGAAATCAACATAAAGCAGTTACTTTTTTGTTTGCGGCGCGTGCCTTACTCATGTCTGTCGGTAGGGCACAGTCGAGCCCCTTCGATACAACGAACTAAACACATGTTGCGTTGACTCGTGGGTTATTTCTGGGGTGGAACTGAATCATCAGTTGATGACCTCAGGTACCGACTTTCACTTTATCAATCAGCTATATCCTAATTTCTCAGGCGTACATCATTTTGGCGTGTCAATGGCTCAGCGTATTCATGAAAAAGTCAGCATTGTAAGACTATAATGGTTATTTTTAATCATTCCGCAGTAGGTTAATCGCTAGTGTTAAGATTTTTGAATAATAACTGGTTGTGAATTATAGCCGATAAATATTTTCTAATTCCATGGTTTAGCGATTTGTGTTTTTAATTAGTTGTAGTATGTAGTCGAAGAAGTTATTTTAAAAAGTTTTTTTTATAATTGTAAATATGTGATGTTTTGGACTAAAATGTTCCTATTGATTTATAACTACGACGAAGAAATCTTCTCGTGGGAATTTTTTCGAATCGATGAGTACTACTTGAGGGTTACTAATGTAGAGCACAAAGATGTCATTCAACGCCTTGAGTTTTAGTTAAATTCTTGTACGATCTTACTAAGATTTATAAGTCTCGATAAACCGAATCACTTTAAATACCAAACAGTTTTGCCTGTTTAGTCATTCTTTAGCAGTGGGCGCATGCTCTTGATAACCAAAATAGCTTTGTCTGAAGAGTTTTGGGCAGATGCTGACGTCATAAAACAGGCCATTTGGATTCTATCAGTCGTCTATAATAGCGAGTTATTCATATCAAAACCACGTAAATAATTACGAATGAAGTGATAATCGAAACGATTAACCTACCTGGATCTCGATGACCCGAGGTGCTAGTTTTTGAAGTCCATTGAGTAGCATGATTTTCAGTAATCCAATTATACCTTGTTTTGTAAGCTGATTAAGAGAGCGAAGTATCGAGGTGTGGTTCGAATAGTAATGCTTAAAGTCGAAAAGTGGCTTGTAGTGATACCCACCTGCCAGGTTCGTTGGGTTGGATATCATTCCGACCGCCGGCTGCTTATTGGACTGTTAAATTATGCGCCCTGGCTTGGCCTTAATCATCTCGACGATCCCTTTGTTTTTTTATCATTCTACCAAGTGGACTACAATAACGAAATTCTGCCACAGAAGTTATTTCCCGTGACTGTTGCAAGATATTGCTGTTGTGTTTTTATGTTTTATGAATTATCATTGATTAAATTTTAATATAATGCATTGATTGATATTTTTATAGTATGTATATGTGTGTGTACATGATATATTATTAACCTTGGTTGTTCTTGAATCATTATAATTTAAACGTATCTAAGCAACCCACATTTAAATCTCTGCTTCTATTCTTAAATTGTGTTGGCGACGATTCTCTATTTTCGTAAATTGCTTTTCATATTTTTGTCTGTTTCGAAAATGTTAACACATTTAACACGGTTCACTGCACTTTTTATACACTTTAGCCTTTATCGTGGCAATAATGATTTAGCTGGCAATGTTACTTCTTGGTTTATATTAAGACTTTAAGAACAGAGATTTGTTGTTTATTGGCTTCGTTTGCGAAGGAGCGGCGCCACCACTCCTCACATATGGTCACATATTCATACAAGTATCGTTTACGAAGTTGTACTTGTTAATATGTCTACTTGTCTACAGTGATTTATCAAGCCTTTGATTTAATAATGTCAACTAATCTGATTCGAAACTCGAACTACTGAATCAAATCTCGACCTTGATATGATTTATAATACAGGTTTCTAATGTCCACTGAATTAAATTGTGCTTATAACTTCTATTTAAATACCGTGTTTCTAGTTAAAATAGACGTAGTTTGGTCGTAAAAGCTAGCGCTTTCTCAGCAAGGTAAGCACTGGGAAATCATGCGATGACGCGCGAATCCGCTGCCGACGACAATGTGTTGCATTTTTCCACGAGAGAGCGGAAATGCGCATGTCTCGAACAATAGCTGGAACAATAATCAAATAACATACGTGAAATTCATACACTATGAAGAATCTGGTTTATAATGCGCAGATAACTAAGCTGGCTTTACATTGTTCGGAGAGCAATTTATTGAACAATATCCGCTGCAAGATCGAGAATCAAAGCAAATGTTATCTTAGAGTATCGATATCGGCTGTGATTGCCTTGCGAGTACAACTTGTTTTAGATTCAGTATGCAGGGTTTCTCGCTCTACCTTGCAGCTACCCTTATATCGGTTTATAGGGTTCTTGCGTCTTGAACAGAGGGGTCAATACCTAATCCAATTTGAAAACCCTCGAGAGGGTCCCACCGAGTTTCATTCTACCTCGAATACTTATTTTCACTAAACTGTAATACTAACTTTTGCCTTTATTATAACATCTAAAGTAGCACCAGTGTTTAATGTTATATTAAACGCGCCCTTTATGCTCGTCCTTACTAGCCATTATAATGAAAAGTTTTTGTTTAACTCATACAAAAGACTCGTTGTACTTCCCACGACTCGTATCTCGGTACAAGATGTATTATACAAGTGCGGCAGACTTGGTACCACAATTCGTAACTATACCTTAAATTAGTGCCCGATACTCAAATGAATGCTTTAAGAGGCTATTTATTAGTAGGCACTAAAAGTTTAATAAAACACGTTATGCAGTACAGAGCCAGAACAGTTTTGATCAGAAATAAGTTGGATAGTGCTAGTTTAGTTCTTCATACAAGCTTCATTAGTAAGCGTGTTGTTTCATAACAGATGAATGCGGAACTAACTGAACATTTTTGTTTAAAAGTGTATGTATGACACGACTCCGTGTACAGCTCATCATATGCATGCTTGTGGTGTAGCACTAATGAAATAACTGTCTGACTTGCTAAATACTTGTGATGAATATAAAGCTATAGGCTTGCCACAGGTCAGCACTCAGTCGCACTGCATGCAACTTGTTAGCCTCGGAAATGTTTATGTTATACCTGTTTCGCTCTGTCCTACTGTTGCATATTAACGAGCAATTTAAGAAAATAGCGATTGCTTTGACCGTAACAAATTGCTGGCTGTTTGTCATTTTCTCATGCATACTTTTCGTATTATCAACGACGCTTTGTGCCTGTGCTATTTTAAACACCAGTTGATCCAATTACTTTAAGAAAGTTGGATACAAGTATTTTGCAGATTTCATAAAAATATTCATTGCATTTTAGTAAGACGTGATATGGCTTTCACAAACAAGACTTAAGCAACAGTGGACACACCCTGTAATATACATGTACCGAGTGCAAATAGTACATTACTTTCTTACCGCTGTGGCGTATCGATATGATGAAATTGTTAGTTTGCACAACTAGGCGTAGCTTATTGCAGACCTTCTGCTGCTAATAAACTGTGTAATAAGCCCTTTTAAATACGATTGTTAAAGATATGGAATTATGGTGGTATTAAAGCAACTTTCTCTGTGTTCGGTTCACAAATTCTCGATACTTTCAACCTGTTCACGATCCCAATTTTTGGGAGCTTACATATGCGCGTGTATCGCGTCGCATTCATTGCCTATACAAGTTGTAATGTCGCTGCAGCTTTCGTTTTCTTTCTTATTTAATTGGTGTGTTTTCTAGAACAGAGGTCTGCTCTTTTATTTATGCCGCATTATCCAACGGTAATGGCGTAATTATTGTTTATAATCTCAGACGTGCAAGAACAAAGGCTGACGTAGAAGAAAGTGCCAAAAGTTGTAAAGTCTAGTACGTGTTGGGAACGGATCTCTGACGCATTTAATTGTGGAAGCACGTCCCGAGTAGTGTCTTGAACATTTTACATCATTTGTATTGTTCAATGGTTTTCGAAATAAACGTCTAATCTAGTAAATTTTTCGCCTACAACACGATCTAAGGTTTTGTAACTTTATATGAAGGTTGGTGTGTCGAAATAGATATTGTAGGAGTTCAAGGTTAATTTGATACTTTTTCTGTTTTAAGAAAATTCAATCGAAAGAACTCTCTATGGTAACTTATTTATTATTTCGGTATTGTTAAACTGTCTGTCACTTGTCCATCAAAAAGTATTAATTGGGTTCTTTCGAAGCATTTTTACTTATAATTTATTAGATGAAAGTTAGAAAGGGGCTTTATTATTTACTTCACGTGCGCTATTTTCAATGTATACTAGATGGAAAGTGTTCGAATGCCATAATACAAATTGATATTCTATCGCCGCGTGCGATGCAACAATCGAACATGAACACATGTGTGGTCCGCACTATAATTATGTAATTAATTTTAATACCAAATTCGTTTGCTTTTACTTTTAAAATTACGTAAAAAAATATTAACATAGATTTCTATAACGTCTCACGTTGATAGTGCAAAGGTAAGTAAAGCTATATTAAGCGCAAGGTCGTTTCTAAAGGGCAGGGTGTATCGAAATAGTGTCAGTTTAATACATCCATTTTGGTTTGCGTGGAGCTGCATCGAGCGGGGGTGGTTCCGAGGGGTGGCGCTGACTCATACAGGGTAGATGCCTGAGGCGGCGACGCTAACTACCGTGTTAGCATCTGTATTACTTTATGGCGCTGATCTTGAGAATGAAATCGATTGAGACTTTATTGTAGTATTTCTTTTATTGTTTCTTAATTTGTACAACTATAACAGGAAAAAAAGTTCTGAGGACAGGTGGTTAAAATAGTAATGTGTGTTTTGGTTGTAATATCATTCGCTCTTGACAAAATGCATACTTTTATATAGTACAACATATTGTTATGTTATCATTTATCAAGGGTTTTTAACGATGAAGAAACATAGTGATAAAACATGCTCTGAATTCTAGGTGACAAATATTACATGTGTATGCCAACCCTTCGGCATGTACTTCTCGAACGTTGAGTTGTGATTTATGAGTAATACGTGTTATTTCACATCTCAAAATTATTATTTAGTAAAATCGTTGTTATGCTACATTCATTATGACAAAGTAAAATAGGTCAATAAAATATGCAACGAAAAGTGCTCTGGGCGAAATTTCGTCCTACAAAATTTACGATTAAATTTTAAACCTATATGAAGTTGAATTTTCAGCGATCGGTAACAACCGGCAGCGCACCCTCCCACCCCACACCCTCTAAAGTGACGTCACGCAATCTCGTGAACCCGTGACTCGTGACTCACTCAAATATTGAAAGAATCTTCTGTGATTGCTTTAGTGATATCAATAAAAATATTATATTATATTATTGCAAAATGTTGACTTCCGTCGCGGTGGTTTAAGTTAAGGCTACGATTTTACAGTATTTTACTTTGATATCTTCTCCTCAATCTCAAAAGGAACTGAAAAATGCTTCTGAAGCAACTATATAAACTAAATATTAAAAAAAACGAATAAGTATATGTATTTAAACCAAATTCAAATGAAAGAGAGAACTATTTGATCATCTTACTGAAATAGAGTTGGGAAAGCAGTATCTAATTTTAAATGCTTTAGTACTATGTGCGAATCCATTATGTAGGTTACGGTGACTTTTACATGTAATTTGTAGGCCGCATCATTATTACACAATATTATCAAGCCTTGCATTGCTACGGCTTCCCCTAGTTCGAGTAAATATACTCAAAGTCAACAAAGGGTTTCGTTCAGTTTACTTTCGCTTACTGTTGTGTCTTATTTTAGCCCCTATACAGTCTTATTTAGACATAAAAATATTTCTTTAATTTGTCATATCGAGAAAATATTATTTTCACCCTTTCTTGCCGGGTATTGTTATTGCAAAATATTAATATGCTATGAACGAGCGTAGGACACGCGTCCGTTCGTGACACGTCCTTGTTCATTGTCTTGAAGAGTCCTTGTACCATTATACTATTGTAGAAGTGGAATTTTCATGTCTAGACATTAATGACGATAGACGAGCAAAATGGCTTGTAGTAACTTAGCATATAAATCATTATTTTTTCCCTTGTGGCGGAAATTAGTACTGAAGTAACATAGCGTTAGTGAAGTTTAGTCTGATTTTCAAGCGCCAACTTGAATTTGTTTAAACGATTCGCCACGAATTTAACTTAGGGTTATGATCACTGTTTAAAAACTATTAGGAGCAAAGCGCTTGCTGATAATCAGTGCAACGGTGTGTCGCACCGAGGTCCGCTTAAACTGAGGCAATTCATTTCTTAAATACATAATGCCAATTTTGTATATTTACTTTCATAATATGTACCAATACGATCAAAATTTTACGCCGATTTATCATCAGTAGATATAGTTCGTTAATCTAGTTGCTACGCACCCTTTAGTCTGTGCTCCTTCCTTAGTCGCCAAGTTAGGTAGGTATCTCCCGGTATAAATTTTAACTTTGTTTTGGACTAAAAAGATATTGATTCAATTGTGTAAACTGCTGCAATTTACGAAATACAACACTTCATCTGTTTGAAACATTCAATATGATCGCTTGAGTTGTTAACAAATAAACATACAATAATCACTTACATATTTATTATATTTGAAAGGATAATATTGAGCAATAGTTCTTGACGCCGCGTATCAAATAACAATCGCAATTCATTGGTAAACAATAGCGCATTAACATTGTTTGAACCATTAATACGGGCTTTGTATTTTTTTGGTCCACCATTAGAAGATTGATCCGGTAGTGTCATGTCACGTCGTCGTTGTTTTTATATGGAAGTTCTTTTACACTATCTATACTATCAGTACAGTTCATATCGGACATGCTTTCGGTTTGCAAATAATACTCTGACAGGTATGTATCAAGCAAATAATACAACAAAATACTCGTATTTGTTGAACTCCAAATGTCTAAATACCTCTTCTTGGGATTATAGCTTTGAATATAAGCTTGTAGGTATACATATGTTGAGGAAGTTGGTATTTTACGGTTTTAAATCTAGGTCTTATACTGATTATTGGCAGTCGGAAACGAAATGTGTCATTTGTGCCCATTTTAGGATGGCATTCTCGAGAGAGGACTTTCTAGAGTCAACTTATCATTATGTTTGTTTAAGAATTTTCGTTATTTGCGTTTAAAAAAAGTCTGGGTATATTTATATAAAGTGCTACTTTTCTTTACTAAAGCAACTAATATGTAGTAGCATATGCAGTCTTATATTTAATAGCTATAGTAATGAAAATGATGCGTAGTAAAATTTCACGGAAAACAAGATAATTAAGTGTTATCGATAACAGCTAATTGTAGTTATTTATCAGATGTAACGTAATTATATGATTGTTTCCAAATATCGTAATAGCTGGTAATGTATCTTATCAAGGCGGTGTTGAAATGATGAGTCAGAACGGTGCTAATCAGCTAAGGACACTGAGGGCATTCCTCCTGCGTGATTCACAGTAATCGAAACATTATTGTATTGAATGGACACTGTTTTCCTGTGTGACTCGCGCCGTTTACGTTTCATCGATGTTTTGTAAAGGAAATCGTCATTTACTGTATGAAAATTCCCTTTGATGCGACCAATTTAAAATTATGTTGTGGTATTTGATTTCACTCCATTTTGGTGATAAAGTCAGATGAATAGACTGATTATGAGGTAGGTAAGGTAGCGTATATGATTCTTCGCTGTTATTAGTTGTATTACACAACTTGTGTATTTGTTCTCAGCGACACAGACTTCTCCTGATTCTATGGCTCAGTCCTCCCCATACCATATTGAAAGCTTAATTCGTACGAGGTGATGTAGTGTAGGCGCGTTCATATACCAACGGTGTTCCAAATTCTGGGCTTATGTAAATACAACATTCCATAATATTACATATAAATAAAAATATTCCTAAAACGAAAAAGTCTATAACATCGTAATAGAAGTGACTCACCTCATTCTTAATTGATTGATCGAGACATCATTCTAAGGTACTTGAATTGATAACACCCGTGATTATTAGTTCAATGTTTTTTTTACATGTAGTTTTTTGCCACCATTATTCATAAAAAATATGTGGTATCTTCGAAGAATAAGAGCAGAGACCAGATTTATCATCACTTGGGTTAAGTAGGCACTTGCTCTTTCGATAACGTTGAAGTGTTTCAAAACGATAGAGGGTGTTGAGAGACCCGTTTCTGAACGATCCTTGCAAGTATTTTTTTCTCAAAGCTATTGCTTCGATTTGTTGCAGACAAAGAATATTATAACCTAACCTAACTTATACTCACGGCTCTAAATCCTAACAAGAGGTTACAAGAGTTTTAGAATTCTCAATTCTTCAGCCATTTAAGTTGAGAGGGGAAAAGATTCTTTTTTGCCCGACGTTCCCTTAAATATCCTTAGTAGGACACCACCAACGAGCGGTAAGATATAAGGTAGTGCTCTGCTAAGCCGATGCTACACAGCCATATACATATAGAGAATTGTTCGGTATCAGACAATGATAACAAACCGAAGTGTTCTATACTTCTATAGCGTTGTAAGACACTGACATTGAAGCGATTCGCTTCGTGACGCTAAATTAACTGAAGGTCTCTCGCGATGACCGACCCGGTGCAATCACGGCGATGATTCTTACTACTAAATCAAGATAAACGTATATCGATTACTCTACTATAACCTTGCTCAGTGCGCAGTTATAGTGTTGTTGTATCATAATATTTGATTAGGTGTGGAATCGATCTTACGTGCTGTGCTCAGATGAAACCAGTAATATATGTTAATGTAACTGTTTATTATTCATAATCGGCTGCTAATCTTGTGGCGAATTTCAGCGCGAACGGCGTGAGTTAAACGATGCTGAAAGCCGGAGAGTATTATACAATTTATTGTTGGATTTGTTTAATGTACAAGAGAAGAAGCGTAGTTATCATCTTCTCTAATAATGTCCGTGAATAAATGCAATGGCATTCTTTAAAAGTAGATTGATTTTCATTATAAAAACACGTAGAAAATGTTTTAAAAAACAGCTAATAAGAGAGTGAAGCGTGACATCTTCCGGATCATACAACTTGGCGACTAATGGTATATGAAAACCCCAATGGGCATTAATGGCGTTAGTACCTAAAAGTAATTGAGTATAGTGCCCATAGTTTTATTTTTGTGCGTCCAATTATAAAACTAGACTTAGCTTCTTCACCAATTTTGAATATTGAGGCGTCATTACGTCATAAAGATTCATGAAAGTGCCAGTATTACAGAAATAAACATAACATAAACGTTCGCGCCGAATATCCCCGAAGGGGTTGGCAGAGGTACTAATACTCCTGAACATCACGTGTCATTGTCACCTGGCGTTCAGAGTACCCACGTTTTGCATGGACAGTGTACTCACGTGAAAGGGGGCAGGCCTGTCGCCGTTTTGTACGGGTTTCCTCGCGATGTTTTCCCTGACCGTTAACAACCGTGATAAATTAACCACACATATGTCTTTATAAAAGACAAATTGGTGTAGGCTCAACCCGGGATTTGAACACTAGTCGCTTGCACGTTAACCGGTGTTCTACCCATTGAGCTATCACGTCGTCACAGAAATAAAATAGTTAAAAATTACGTATCTCATAATTTTTCAGCTTTACTTTAGCCCTTATCTATTTCTATTGGTATCTAACAAGGCGAATTCAGGTATATTAACTACAACAACCCTTATTTCGCCACTTTTATCTGTACATGTTCCAAAGTGGCTTGGACTTAGATTATGAAGCTCTAGAAAAACCATGGGTCGACAACAGTCAGTTTAGGTTTCTAGATATTTTAAAGTTAAGTTGGTAGTATAGTTTAATAAATCAGTTATCCGGTTACGTTAGGCTCAGATTTATAAATCATTTAATACCATACCAACTAGACTATAATTTATAGTCAGCTTCTAATACTAAGCTTGGATAACAAAACACTAAACCTTAGATCATATCAATTTTAATTATAAATACTATTAATTGTAGCTGTTACTTTTAATCTAATCAAAATTTGTTTGGCTTATTTTATTCAGACTGGTATGTTATATTATATCATTCCGTTTCATGCTAAGAACATTTGTGACATCTTTGTATCTGAAAGTGAAAAGTACTTCATTTGCTGTTTTATGCACCCTTTTTGGTTTTATTCAGTCATTAAGCTATATGGTCATAAATAAGTTATTTTTACACATAACATTATAAATGTAATGTAATGTGCTGTAAATCAGACATAGTGAACAGTAGCAAATACAAGTGTGTTGCGGCATAAGAATGCTGCTACGCATTTTGATGTGCGAACGTTGCGTGTGCGCATACCATAGTGTGGGGAGTCCGCGGCGACGCCCACTAACCGTCTTTACCCGACAACAAGGACGTGACCAAAGCCACTGTACACTTTACTCACTGACCTCACCACTATTCATCCTATTTCGGATTTAGGTCGCCATCACACAACTCATAGCAATCTTTTCTTATCAAGATAACTGCCTGTCACTGCCGACTGCTTATTGCACTTTAAGTACTAGTTTCCCAGCGCTCTCGCTAGCCATTTAACATTCAACGTTTAATGACTCCACAAATAACTCCTGTTTTAATAAGCTAAATGAAGGCGCGGGCTAAAGCTACATAACTGCCATATAGACTGTTGCACAAGTTTTTTCCCGACTTGTCACGGGGCCAGTTCACCCACGTTTGCTCGCGATGCTGTGCCGATGAACTTAGTCAATAAGCCGCGACGCTCGGCGAAAATATTGCTGTGTCAGTCACTACAGCTTTCTTCATTCACATCAATTATATTAATATTGTAATAAGCCGCTATTCATTCGGTAAGTAACATTTGTCAACGTGGCCCCTTTTTTGTACAATCACGAATGTATTTTCTAATCACACAATGATTTCACAGTTTATATATTTAACGGTATTGACAGTTTGATTTGCGGTGTTATATTATGGGTTGACGGGCGAGCGCAACCACCAGTTAGTGATCGAGGACGTAAACGGTACTACTATGATAAAGCAGTAACTCAATTGATACGTATTGTAAGGTAAAATCATGGTAAAATACAGTGCAATAACATGCGCAATCATTATAATTGACTGATATATGCTGCAACCACACATTCGTTTGATGCCGAACAAGGATTTTCCAACTTGTAACTAGAAATTGCCGTCCACGGCGGTTGTTTCTCAACAATGATAGATCACGACGACTAATATTCATTATACGTTGTTTATTATCCCATTTAAGGTTAATATTGTCAAAGACTTCAACCGCAAAGATTCGGAAAGGTATAACTTTGGACTCAAAAGTCGAGCTCTTTTTCTTTCTTATTCTTCAAAACTTAAACTATCTCCATGGAAAAATTCATCGAGGTACAAACAAACTGACGGGATATCCTTTCGCATTTATAATGTTTATGTGGATGAAAAGGTTATTCATTCGCCCTCAACAATTGCCAATGTCACGAAATGGTTTAAATATAGAAATAGAAAGGGCTATTACCTAGGTCTTCTTTTTTCTAAGTTGCATTTCACATATCTCAAAGAAAATGGAGTGATCTTTATAATGACTCTACACAACTAGAATTTGTGCTGAAATATGTCCTTTGTTATATTACAATAGATAGGGGTGTTATTATACATCTGCATTCTTAAAGTAGCACAATACATGCGCATTCCATATTAATACAATAAATGGTTTGTTGGATTGGAGATAAAATAAAAACACTTCATCAATATTTCAAAAACCTCAAATCAGCATCAATTTCGTGGCTGTAATTGATACTTAACTCAGTATGAGGCGATTATTCCAACACTGGAATTCGTCTCTTAGGAGCTAACATACGTACATCATGCATATATAAATATATCTATAAATCCCTAAACGGGGTAGCCAGAGCTAAGGAATTAGAAATTCCTCAGCCACTTTTGGAAAGTTGTGTGGGGAAAAGATGGTAAAACAAAGGTTGTTGATGATGGGTCTCCAACCGCATCGCCCAAAAATCCCTTAATAGCCCCAATGCCGTTAGTCGCCTCTTACGTACACCCACCGGAAGAAACGAGGTAGTGCTATTCTAAGCCAGCAATTAGGAGCTAACTTTTAACCTATTTTTGTCTTCTTAATCATAACCACGCCGACATCGAAGGTCTCTTCGTTATCTTGAAAAAATATTCCCTACGTTACGTATTGCATACCAAAAAATGCGTACAGGCTTTGCGGAGTTGTGGCATCCCGTTTTGCTCAGTCCTGGCAGTACTAGTCTCGTGTGCGCGTAATGTCGTTGCACCCAGTCGCGCCGAGTCAAGGGCACAACGACCATGCATCGCGTGCATCTCTGCTAATCAACATACTGGGAATGGAAGCCTCCGACCAGCTCCCACACTCTGACGCCATGCATGGGAATTCGGAGAATAGTTGGTTAGTGTCTGGGGTTTTTGGAAAGGGTTTCTTGATTAAACGGTGGCGTAATATGATATCTAGGTAGCAATTCGGCGGCTGAAGTGGTTAGTTTAATAATAAGTTCTTGAAGTTCATACTTCCATATTGTACAGTATTGTACAGTAGAAATAAAAAATAGGTTTTAAGTCTACTAACGATATTTTTAGTTCTTTAGTTTTGTATATTAGTTTTTTCTTGTATTACTAACCCTTATGGACCTTGTAGTCTGCAATAAATGTTTTTATTATTATTATTATATTCTCACGGCTATCAGTCCCAAAAAAGGATTAACCAAAGCTTCAGGGTTGGAAATTCCTCAGCCGTATTAGGAAGTTTAGCTTGGCAAAAAGACCGTTAAATAAAGGATGATTGGTGGCGGCCCCCAAAACCCTCAGTTGCCTCTTATGTTTTTTTTTGATAACCCATTATGTTTATTCTATCTGTCCATTGCATTAGATACATTAAATTATCAATCATTGTAAATCGGCGATTCTAAACATAAAAATATGAAAAACAGACAACTGAAGTATCCAACGATTGAAACATTGTTTTGAAACAAAGGATGATTGTGTATGAACAGTAAATGTGTGACTTTATCACCATTACATGGACGTATCCCGTCGTGATGCCCCGTATCTCCTCGCTTCCTCCAACTTTACGATGACAATGCGGCCCATTGACTGACCCAAATACGCACGACTGTTTCAATTGATAATTTTATTGGATTTTCACCAACGGCTCGCGTCTTTGTTTGCCCAACTGGCTTGACAAATGTTTATCTTTATTGGGAGATTGAATAAAATAGTGTTGTTTTCATTTTTTATGTGACGTGTTGTTGTATTTTGGTTTTGGGTACATTACAATGTGGGTGGTCCTATGACATTGGATAACTGGTTGGATGTTTAGTTACCCATTTTTTTCCAATATTTCTGATTGTGTTGGAAGTTAAGATTATCACAGAAGTTAGTTTTTTTAAACATACCAACTTATCAAACTGTCAGATATCGCAAATAGAAATGCCAATTACAATGTTCAAGAAGTTGTGACTGCGATGTTTCGTTAGTTTTTGCTCGTTTTTATTCATGATTGGAACCATCAAAAATATTAGCTGTTTATAAGTCTTGTGTACATTATTAGTAGTTTAGCTGTGTAGTGTCGGCTTAGAATAACACTACCCCATTTCTACCCGTGGATGATCGTAAGAGGCGACTAAGGGTATAGGGACTTTTTAAGTTATTTTTAGGGATGTGGTTGGAGACCCGTCACCAAAAACATTTATTATTACCATCTTTTCCCCACTCAACTTCCAAAAGTATCTGAGGAATTTCTCATTCCAAAGCTCTGGCTACCCCGTTTTGGGAAATATATATGTATGTTATCCTGTGTTTAATTTAATTCAAGATACACTAACCATATGCTAAGCTCTTGACAGTACTGCCAGATTAGTTTTCAAATCATTTAATGTTTTTTTTCACTCCGTTTTAATGAAAAACCCAAATTATTTATTGTATTTATTTACTTGCTATTTCCCCGCCCATATTTCCGAGTGACTTTCTTAGAGATTGCCCTGCTGCTTTGCAGTACCTCCTTATAAAAACCATAGTTTGTTAGAAAAATTACCAGAAAAGTGAAATACCCGTTACGCGAACTATGCGGAAGAATAACACGCATTTGAAAAGCTAATAACGTTGATATCACAACATTCACAACTTGACTATTCAATTAGTTGTATTCTATGGGAATTCTTGTATTAGAAGAATGCAATATAACATGATGCGTCGATAACCTGCACACATCCTGCCAACACAAAAGTTCTATTGTCCTTCATCTGCATTAGCGGGTCTTGTGATCTCTGAGACTATTTTTATTCATTTTCACTTTCTTTGTTCGCAGGATCAATATGATAACTTAGCTGCCCACACACAGAAAGGAATAGATTTTCTAGACAAATATGGAAACTTCGTTAAGGAGCGGTGTGCGATAGAACTCGAATATGCAACAAAACTCAGGTTAGTAATGATGCAATTTACTATTGATTAGCTGTTAACTGGAAATGTAAAATCCAATTACTAAAAGCGGATTTTTCATGTTCGAGTATTCAATTAGTGTTTATACGCAAAGTAAGCTGATGTTTATCGGCAGATAGAAGTTGGCATCGCGTTATTATCTGCTAATATCTTTATTTAAGACTTATGCAAGTAATTCTCAAAAAATATATAATATATAAAGGTTATTAAAGGTGAGGAACAACATCGTGAGGAAACCCACACAGCTGAATTGTGCCAAGTCATATAATAGTGTAATCATTGAAAACGGCGATAGGCCTGACCGTGAGTACGCTGCTGTCCAAGCAAAACGTGGGTATTCTGATATCTTCCAGCTAAGAGAAAATATTACAAATAAAGGGAAATATATTCACTTCTAGTTGAAACAGTTACTATCATAATATATTTTTGACAAAGCTGTATAATTTAGACACTTGAATAGCGTGAAATTTGAGAGAACCTAAACATCAAGCCTAGCATTATGTGTAGTAAAGTATGCCTCGCCCCCTCACTGAAATATATGCAAAGATACATTATAATAGATGAGAGGAGATCTTATGTTAAGAGGTTTTCCAGGACCGTACAAAGTGACGCTCGATAGTCTGTGCCTACCCCAATGGGAACTAAAACTAACGGCGTGAGTATATGTATGTATGTTGATGTTAAGGTTATCGAACTGATCTCGTCAATAAAAGATATAGATATATACAATTACAGTAATACGGTGGTGAAATTGGTTATTTAAATCAACATACATACATATACTCACGGCTATAAATCCCTAGGATGGGTAGCCAGAGCTAAGGAATTAGAAATTCCTCAGCCACTTTTGGAAAGTTGAGTGGGGAAAAAATGGTGAGATTATGGTTGTTGGTGATGGGACTCCAACCGCATCGCCCAAAAATCCCTCAAAAGCCCCAATACCGTTAGTCGCCTCTTACGTACACCCACCGGAAGAAATGGGGTAGTGCTATTCTAAGCCGACACTACACAGCAATTTATTATAAGCAGCTATTTAAATCAAATATGCTTGTTATATTTGTGATCAAAATCACATTTTAAAAGTTCAACTGTGAAACTACAAATCGTTTCCGCTATATTCCAAGAGCGTGGGGTCAAATTCACAATACGGAAATCCGCCAACGAAAGCTTCAGCTGAAGTTCGAACACTTGCTTAATTAAGCAACAGGCAAAGGCACAATTTAATCCTTTTTGGGTATAAAAGCTATCATATATTTCACTATAATCTGTGAAGTAGAAAATAAATTCCAAGTATATAGTTTCGGTAATGAAAGCTTTTACGAGGGCTGCTATTTATGTATCCGGAATAAAAAAAAGAAACAAACATATATCAATTAATATGGTTTTATTGCTTCTCAAAATATTCGCCGCTCAGATCTATACACTTTTGCATGCGTTGAAACCAATTTTCATAGCACTTTTTCCACTCAGACTGAGGTATCTCCAAAACGTGCATTTTGAACGCATCGACTGCCTCTTCGCGGCTCGAAAAACGTTGACCACGTAATTTTTTCTTCACATTTGGAAATAAATAAAAATCATTGGGTGCCAAATCAGGGCTGTACGGCGGATGACCTGTCAATTCGATCTTTTGAGCTTCTAAAAACTGAGTTGTGACGGCCGACCTGTGACAGCTAGCATTGTCGTGATGCAGAATGATTCTACGTTGTCGGTTAGTCTTTCTTATTTGTTCAAAGACTTCCGGCAAACAAATGGTCGTATACCACTCCGAATTAACAGTTTTACGATTCTCTAAAGGCACTGTAGCTACATGGCCATTTATACCAAAAAAACAAGCGACCATTTGCTTCAATGTGCTTTTTGCACGAATAACTTTTGTTGGGTTCGGCTCATCTTGGAACACCCACACCGTGGACTGCTGCTTAGTTTCGGGGTCGTAAGCGTAGATCCAAGATTCGTCACCTGTGTAGATATTATAAACAGCTTTTGACGCACCACGGTTGTATTTTTTTAACATTTCTTTGCACCAATCGGCACGAGCCTGTTTTTGATCAATACTCAAGTTGTGCGGAATCCAACGGGAGCAAATTTTTTTTACAGCTAAATGTTCATGAAGTATCTTATGTATGCTCGTCATACTAATGCCCAGAGATGCCTCTATCTCACGATATGTAACATGACGATCTTGAGTTATTAGTTCCCGGACAGCATCGATGTTTTGAGGTACAACGACCGTTTTAGGGCGACCTTCTTTAATTTCATCAGTAAGCTTAGATCGTCCACGATTAAACTCGCTAAACCAGTGATACACAGTGGTCTTTGAGGGTGCTTCATCCCCAAAAGTTGAAGTAAGCTGATCGATGCACTGTTTTTGAGTTAGACCACGCCGAAAATCGTAAAAAATCATGGCACGAAAATGTTCACGAGTTAAATCCATGGTGGTGAAGACACGCAATTTTCAAAATGACGCTACGATGTGAAAACAATTGACAGTCACATAAAAATAAATGTATTCTAAAGCTAAAGAGTTCTATTTTTAAATGATGTAATTACTTTTTAAATTATTGTTCTGTAAGTGGCCAGTTCCGGATACATAAATAGCAGCCCTCGTAGCTTTTGTACAGTGCGTAGTGAATATTACAGTTTATGAGATCTGATATTAGAGTAAAAGTTATATTTAGATATATAGATATATATCCGATAGTCCTACACTTGGGGACCAATTCTGCTGTATCAAGCGCGTACATTTTTAAAATCAACGAGTTATTTATCATCATATTAAACAGCCACAGATGTTTTTCCTTTCGTACACGTTTCATAGTTTCAATAGATAGTATATTTTTATATGATTCAGATTTACATTAACTAAGTATACTTAATCCAAGTGCGTTTGACGTTGCATTTAAACGAAATATTGTTATATTTATAAATTACAACATCACAACTTGTCTTGTCAAGACGGCTATATACTGAGTTTAGGGAATGCAATCCCGCAATAAAATTTCAATTGCTGGATCCCGCGGTATTGAGAGGTTCAATGGAAAAAGAGAGGAACCCTGTATCATAAACGAGACTATAGAACTTAAAATAAAAGTAAAAAATATTATTAAAACTATTTATTAAGTAATCAAATCACTATTCAGAAATAACAATTACAAACAAAGATCAAAAACTATTAGAAACAAACAAAAAGCAACTATCCATTATTTTGGAAGTAGCTGCGCAAATGCGCATAAAACATAGCCTCTCAATAGTTTTGTGAAACTATTTATTAAGTTATCAAATCAATCTATTACATATCTATCAAAATAACTATTACAAACAAACAAAAAACAATTATTCATTATTTTGGAAGTAGCTGCGCATAAAACACAGCGTGTCATCATCATCGGGATCCCGAACGATTTAGGCGCGGGACTGGTCCCGCAAAAATGGTGCGGGATCCCGGTATTTCGGGATCCCGGTATCCCGGTATTGCATTCCCTAACTGAGTTCAATGATAATGCGGACTTAAAAAGCAACAATAATTTTGTACCGGTACAGTTGTAATAAAATAAGGTTTAATTTTTCTAAAGACCTTTAGAGAAACGGTTCAAAGCACTATCTCAGAAGGGATTGCGTGGGTAGGCTTTTATATTCGTAGCAGAATCGAACCCACTACCGCGCCATACTTTGGCCGTTACGCCAACTCGTTTGAAAACTAAAAATAACGTATTCGTCGCAGGCTCTGCTCCGTTCGCATAATATTGCGCACGAAACCTGCGACACCAGTTTTGATATGTCGAAAACACTTTCACTTCCCGCGATCTTGTCGCTTGCCAAATAACTGATGATAATGTTAAGTAACTATTATAATGTCGTCCGTTTTGCATGATCCCAATTTGGTGTGCCAGACTTGTTTCTTGAAAGTTTACACCTGTTGTTATTTATTTAAATAGCTAGAGTTATAAAACTTGAGTTTGTTAAATAATTGATAGTTATTTGTCTTGTTATATTTTTATTAACGACGTGATAGCTCAATGGGTAGAACACCGGTTATCGTGCAAACGACTAGTGTTCAAATCCCGGGTCGGGCCTACACCAATTTGTCTTTTTTAAAGACATATGTGTGGTAAATTTATCCTGGCCTGCCCCCTATCACGTGAGTACACTGTCCATGCAAAACGTGGATACTCTGAACACCAGGTGACAAAGTCACGTGATGTTCAGAAGTATTAGTACCTCTGCCAACCCCTTCCGGGATATTCAGCGTGTACGTTTATGTTATGTTAATAAACATAGCCACTATGTTTAGATTAACATTTTAAGCGACAACTATAATAGGTAAATAACATATATATATATATATATATATACTCTACACTATATATATATACTCACGCCATTAGTTCCCATTGGGGTAGGCAGAGACTATTGATCGCCACTTCGCACGATCCTGACAAACCTCTCTAGCTTCGTTTACATCCATCAATCTTTTCATACATGCTCTTTTATTCTTCATACTTCGGACGCCAGCCTTTTTGAGCACACTCTCAATTTGGTCCAAGTGTGTTCTCCGTGGTCGACCTCTACTAACATTACCATCCACACTAGCTCTATAGATCCCTTTTACCAATTTTCTATCATCCATCCTCTCTATGTGCCCAAACCATCTCAACATTCCTTTTTCTATCTTTCTTACAATATCATCTTTCACACCACACTTTTCACGAATAACACTATTTCTCACTCGGTCACATAATCTAACATTACAAATTTTTCTGAGGGACCTCATCTCTACTGCATTCACTCTGCTCTCATGCTTCTTCTGCCACACCCAACATTCGCTTCCATACATAATAGGTAAATATCGACCGTAAAAGGCTCTTCTACGTTTTACTTAATTATGATATTTGAACAGTCCCAATAACCTTATTACCCTGAGTACCCTTGTATGTTACCCACAGGAAAACAACATTATTACTGTTCTAAGCCTAGTATTTCTTATGTAACCATATGTAACATATTAATGACACAAACTACCAAAGTTCAAAACTAATCAAATGCTCTTTGCAGGAGGCTGGTGAAAAATTATCAACCGAAACGGAAAGAAGAGGACGAATATCAGTAAGTGGAAACATTTTGTTAAATATTTACAATAGATTATGCAAACCGAGGTAACTTACTCGTATCTACGGTCACTCGTGGATCGCTTGGCGCGTTTCCAACAAACTTAATATGGTCTGTGTGTACTTGACTCGGCTTTACCCTCGAGATACATTCAAGTACACAGACACTGCCATGTGCACAAAATTTATGCTTCCGCATATTCATTACAAGTGTATTTCATGATGTTGCGTTTTTATGAGAGAAATTAAAGGTCACGTATGCAACAGTTCGTGAATGTGTGAGAGGTTTTCCGGAACTCTATTCAGTAGAGTAGACAGCCATTGTCTGCGTTACTAACTGAAACTAAAAGTATTAATTTGTATACATAGACACCTATGTTTTTTTATGTAACGTAAAGCTGGGTTAGTATTTGTACCAAATGACAAAGTTAAAGTGATGATATATATTATGAGTTGTCAATGATCCGCTATGCCCAATTTAAACTAGGTTATATTTTTGGATTTTTTGCGAAGCTTAGTCATTTGATTACTTATCTACTACCATACCGTGTAGTCATTTATTACGTCACGCGTTGGCGGAAAGTTGATGGTGTGACGAAATATTCGTTGCCGTAGATGAATATTTAGCACTATAACTTTTACAACTTACCGTAACAGGCGCAAGTTAATAGCCTACTTAATTGTTTAAAGGCTTATTGGCCAAAAATTAAATATATAAAACAACATATGTAATTCTGCTGCATAGAGTTTACTGCAACAATTGGAACCAGCGTTGAATCTACGTGAACAACGTTATTTATGCCTAACCTTTCATTCGAATGTAGTTGGTAACTTTTCAAGCAGTAACACTAAAAATAGCAATACACGCCATAATACTTACCATTCCCAAATAATACTTATCATTCATAATACTGTCATACATTGTCCAACAGTCACAGGACTGATCGGGAGCAGTCAGTTGCAAAGGCAACTAAACTAACTAACAAATACCCTTCTTCATTACAAACAATACGAGGGCTGCTATTTATGTATCCGGAATAAAAAAAAGAAACAAACATATATCAATTAATATGGTTTTATTGCTTCTCAAAATATTCGCCGCTCAGATCTATACACTTTTGCATGCGTTGAAACCAATTTTCATAGCACTTTTTCCACTCAGACTGAGGTATCTCCAAAACGTGCATTTTGAACGCATCGACTGCCTCTTCGCGGCTCGAAAAACGTTGACCACGTAATTTTTTCTTCACATTTGGAAATAAATAAAAATCATTGGGTGCCAAATCAGGGCTGTACGGCGGATGACCTGTCAATTCGATCTTTTGAGCTTCTAAAAACTGAGTTGTGACGGCCGACCTGTGACAGCTAGCATTGTCGTGATGCAGAATGATTCTACGTTGTCGGTTAGTCTTTCTTATTTGTTCAAAGACTTCCGGCAAACAAATGGTCGTATACCACTCCGAATTAACAGTTTTACGATTCTCTAAAGGCACTGTAGCTACATGGCCATTTATACCAAAAAAACAAGCGACCATTTGCTTCAATGTGCTTTTTGCACGAATAACTTTTGTTGGGTTCGGCTCATCTTGGAACACCCACACCGTGGACTGCTGCTTAGTTTCGGGGTCGTAAGCGTAGATCCAAGATTCGTCACCTGTGTAGATATTATAAACAGCTTTTGACGCACCACGGTTGTATTTTTTTAACATTTCTTTGCACCAATCGACACGAGCCTGTTTTTGATCAATACTCAAGTTGTGCGGAATCCAACGGGAGCAAATTTTTTTTACAGCTAAATGTTCATGAAGTATCTTATGTATGCTCGTCATACTAATGCCCAGAGATGCCTCTATCTCACGATATGTAACATGACGATCTTGAGTTATTAGTTCCCGGACAGCATCGATGTTTTGAGGTACAACGACCGTTTTAGGGCGACCTTCTTTAATTTCATCAGTAAGCTTAGATCGTCCACGATTAAACTCGCTAAACCAGTGATACACAGTGGTCTTTGAGGGTGCTTCATCCCCAAAAGTCGAAGTAAGCTGATCGATGCACTGTTTTTGAGTTAGACCACGCCGAAAATCGTAAAAAATCATGGCACGAAAATGTTCACGAGTTAAATCCATGGTGGTGAAGACACGCAATTTTCAAAATGACGCTACGATGTGAAAACAATTGACAGTCACATAAAAATAAATGTATTCTAAAGCTAAAGAGTTCTATTTTTAAATGATGTAATTACTTTTTAAATTATTGTTCTGTAAGTGGCCAGTTCCGGATACATAAATAGCAGCCCTCGTAGTAACAACAAAATAACGTACAATTACAGATACACAGCATGCAAAGCGTTCAGACAGTTATTACAAGAGCTGGGCGACTTCGCCGGCCAACGGGAGGTGGTGGCTGAGAACCTGCAGTCGAACGTAGTAAGAGAACTGCATCTGCTGGCCAAGGAGCTGAGAGAGGAGAGGAAGGTAAATATATGAACATACTTATAATTATGATGATAGATGGGTCTCTATAACTTATTCATACTTAAAGTTCCATTACCCTAAGTTGCCTTATACGACACTTACGGGAAGAAATGGGTTAGTTATATTCTAAGCTGACACTTCATTAGGTGAATAGCCATTAGTAATTTGAGCATATATGAAGACTACGTTGTTCGATGCTGGAAACTGAGAAACAATCAATCAGCAATAATAAGATCTTAATATGATGTCGCGACTTATGCAAATGTATTTCGATATGTCTTAATTTAAATGAAAACCGGTTGTAAATGATTTGCAATGCAAGACTAGAATGAACCTTGAAAAAAAGTTTTATTAATTATTTAACTATTGTTTTCTAGTATAAACAGTAATGCAGCTATCATATTACAACTATTATATGACACAAAATATAAAACGTGAAAGCAAAATCCATCTTATCCGATTATATCCAATAACGAGGCCAAGAGAAGCAAGAATTACTGACTTAGTCATTTGCAATAAGAATACTTTTGCCTACTCATTTTAGAAAGCTTTCATTTACTTGCTTTGAGAAAACACACCACAAAGACCATATTAATTATAAGGGGACAAATATTTCTATGGAAAGAATATTCGATATATCTCGGCCCAAACATAGACACATTTTTCTTGTATCCCTGTTTTTAATTAACCGCAACGTTTTTACTTTGAAATTAGAATTGTATATTATACTCTACACGATATTGTCCAGAAATTAACATAGTATAGAGTAGCCATAAAAATCCTGCCTCTAAATCAAGTTTGTTACAAATTTCTCGCGATTAATACACTCATAATCATAAACCTGTACGTGAATATGCGTGCTTAAGATTTGACCTATCACCGCAAATAACGCACTGTCTACACTACAATTAAAGCAACCATAACATTTTTTCATATTGGATTAATGGCGTATAATTGTTCACTGAGACCCGAATTCCACGGCAATTACAGTGGTACATGAAGCGTGAATATGTAACAAATAGACGTAATATTTGAGTGTAATGGTTAGTTTAGCTAGCTTTGCAGATGTGATGGCGGCGGAAGTCTAGATGTGAATACAAGTCGATTGGCGTCGGCTATCGGTTGTATCCCGTTTCCTGCAGTTTCAGCACAGAGTACACCTTCCTGTATTCCAGATTATAGAAACGGGAAATATAAAACTGATTTGACAGTACTAGCGTTCGTATTCGATTTATTAGATAGAATTATTCGTTTTATTTGAAAGCAAACGTGTTCAATAAGAAGACTGTGCATTTTAATTTAATATATTTTCTTGTGATTCCATTCGTAGATGATACGAATTTGAAGCTTACGAGATGATAGATTTTTTTTTCGATTGAATGTAGTTATTGCGTAATTTAGCACTTATTGCAGGTAGCTTAATACATCAAATTCTAGAATCAAATTTTATACTGCTATCATTATTTGTAATCAGCATATGCATTGTATTGATACAAAGTATACACCCGAATGAGTAATAGCTGCGTGTAATAATTGTTTCACAATGGATTATGCAGTCATAATGACGCTAATAACTTTAAAAGCAAACAAGTTTTGAAACAATTCAGAAAATATACTTGAAGTTACTTAAATTTGAACTAGCGTAAAATACGAACAATTATAAAAACAATTAATTATAGTATTATTATTTTTTAACTTGACAACATAATATAACATTCAAAAAGTAAATATCCATATCTTACGATCGCCTTAAATTTATTTAACACATAAAAAGCTAATGTTATACATAAGTGTAATTGTTTTCAGTCGTATTTATTTATTGACATTGTTATCAGTCGCATTTATTAATGTACATAAAGGCGTGACTATCTTATCAGTGAATGCTGTTTTATCTGATGATGACTCAGATTTTGCTCAAAAGGTTATTGATTCATTCAAAGAGAACAGTACGTAAAAAAGAACGTTGTAACCTTTATTTGGGACAAATAAACGGCATGGTTTAAGACTGATTCGTTATCTTTACTTTTATTATTATTGCGAATCATGCGTTCGTATTCTTATCTCTGAAGGTTAGCTTTATATTTTAAAAATATTAGACGTTTAGTTACACACATACATATAATGACGCCGTTAGTTCCCATTGGGGTAGGCAGAGACTATCGATCGCCACTTTTTACGATACAAGCTCTTTTATTTTTCATACTTCGGACACCTGCCTTTTTGAGTTCCTAGTTCGAGTACGTTTAGTTCTTAGTACATATAATCACGCTATTGTTTTTCATTGAGGTATGCAGAGACCATTAGTCACGTACGACTTTGTACGACTCCTTTTCCTCTTCTTAGTGTTGAGTATTATTGCATAATGTCATGATCTCATTCAATTCTGTGTTTTACCCATATTTAGAGATGCGTCTGATTTAAGTCGCAATTTAATTATAACTTCATAATCGTAACATTTTTGGCCTTATTTGATCTGTGCTACGGTAGTGTTTACGTTGTCGTTACATATGATATCATATTTTTGCCGTCAAAAATCCTTTTATGATAATGATAACCGATGAAAAATATATTTAACGTCAAGATCTTCAACAATAATTGATAAACTTCACTTGTTCTTTATATATGGTCTCTATTGATGCAGCTGATGGTTGAATTTCGGTATATATTGTATGCAATATATCACGCGATAAAATCAGTGCTCAACACCTCTCGAAGAGCTCTTGCCATGTATATCCGAAAAAAGTGTGCTTTAAGTGATTCATGATTTATCATACGAAGAATCTGAGCACAACCTTCTTTATTGTCCTTTTAATAAGTCTGAATAATTCGGTAACGGTATCGTGACCATTCGTGGCCGTAAGGGAAATTGTTGATGTCGCCAAAGCTTGTGAAATTGATTTCGATTTCACCGCAGAAAGTCCTACATTACATAGGGCCCCACCGTTGTGTTGCAACTTTAATATTAGACATATCAGGTATTCGAACTTGGATGCTACTTAAATCATGAACACAAATATAATTTTACTTTGCTAATGATATGAAGTATAAGTTATTAATAGTTGTGTGGTTTAGTATAACATCAAGCTATTTCTTCCCATGGGTGTTGTACGAGGCGACTAAGGGTATTAGAGATTTGAAATTAATTGTTGGGCGTTGTGGTTGTTGTCCTATCACTAACTATCCGTTGTTTCACAAACGCTTACCTTATCAACTTCCAACGGGGCTGTGAATTTCCTAATTCTCAAGTCTCTACTCTATGTTATTCGTCGTACATATAGGTACATGTACGTGGCGTTGCCGTCCGACACATACAACGCTTATTTTAATTGTTACAAGTATCAAAATTATGAGTAAGCGAAAATGTTGTAATAGTATATTATATACCAATATGGTTATCTTGAATTTAATTTTCAATGTATACTTATCATCTGTTTATTTATTTCGTTTATGAAAGGTTACCTTCGGTTAATACTTAAAGTTCTATGTAGAGGCAAATGTATTTAACGTGATTTAAATGATAAAAGCGGTGTTACATATCGATTAGCATTTGCGCGTTAGCTATTTATTATGCAAATAAGCTAGAACAAGGTAGTTGAAACTCAATACCGGCGTATAAGATAATTGCTCATGCTAATTTATCAAGGTAAGTGGAATGAAGGTCATGATGAAAATGATACCGAAACAAGTGCGACGTACTAATGAGTTCATTTCTATCTAGGTATGCGTATATCGGCCGATTTCACAGTTAAGAATTCAACGCTAAAAGCATCTCAAACCGTATTGAAGTATGTACTTACTAGTGGTTTCTGAATTGACTAAATATTGTAATTTAATTAAATTTTGATTGTATGCTCAAATTTTTGAGCATCAATCAATAATTCAACATAAATGTTAAAATTAGCGTTTCTGAACTCGTTTGACAATACTTAAACGGTAATCATCGCTGATTTGAGAAGGTGAGAGTTAATTGCCATTTTCGGCGTCTTAAACCGTGGTCAATTTCAAATTTGTGAAGTAAACACATTGCTTTCGACAAATTTCTGGAGATATCTTCGGATTCATCATTATCATCACTAGAGGAGCCGCAGCAGATACCTCGGAGGCAAAATACGCCGAAGTTTTTAGATTCTTTTTCCATTTTTATTCCACCTCCACGGTGTTTTGTACTACAACAGATTTCGCGTATATCCGTCAATATATTTTCTCATTTATGAACATACGTGATATAATCTAAACACAAACACATATAAATAAATAAAAACAAATCAAAAATACAGAACAGAACTTGAAACAATTTTGACGATTGATCAGTGTGATTGGCTTGACGAATAGAGGTATTGACGTATATACGTTCCGTTTCAAAAACTTTTATTGTTTATTTATTTTTATTTTTTATTCAAACGGTCTCAAAACTTTCTTACAAATGTAACTTCTATTGAAACGTTATTGAATCGAGTTCTTAGATTTAATTGCTATTTATATCAAAGTATAATTACAGAAATATAACTATTGAAACGTTCATAAATCTTGATTACAAACTGACATAGATGCTTTGTTGATCACATACTAGCAACGAGCATTGTATGTTTTGTAAAACACGTTAAACTTAAGTACTTACTTAGAGTTTGATAAAAACTCAACTGAGCTAGAATGCTCAATTGTGAGACCGGCTGTATGCCTCTTGGTTTTGAAAGTTATTAGGACCATTATCGGATAGTCTTCATCATGGAGGTATGATTCTCAATAATATCTGGCTTGAGTGATCAAATGACGCATTATCTAAATTAACTATTATTCGGTATTTTTCCTGTAAGTCAGCGTAGTACACTATATGCATTATTTGCATCACTGCAAAACCTTTCAGCTTTTGCAAGACTAATTCCCCAACACGGCACATATTTATACATAAAACAAGGGCTTATAATCTTGAACACATAATTTTCTCAATTAAAAACCATCTAGTCTTATATTATTGCATATTTTTAAACTTTAGTCACCATGCCACCGTTAATTTGAATTGCAAATTTAAAACTTACAGATGGTTGTATAACGCGAGTGATAAACGTTAATAAGGTAGTTTATTCTTAGTGTGAAACTCGGTAAATCACTGTTTTTACTATATTTCGTGTGCTGTAACTTGTGTCCTACTGAACCGGTTTCTATAATCAAAATACGTTTTAGCTAAGCTCATGGCACTTCATTTCATTTGACCGCTGTTTATAATCTTCATTTTTTTCTCATTTGTCGTTCCATTCGTATTTCTTAGTATATGTTATACATAATAGCTAACTGATAAAAAAATATATAATAGCTACATGAAAGTGAAGAAATAAAGCTCATTTTAAGCAGAAGAAACAGAATAAGTATGACGTATTAACTTGCTAGAAAATACAAATCAAATCAAATGATGCACCCGTAAAGGTCCTCGTGTAAATACAAATAATAAAAATATGAAGCTGTGGTACAATATATATAACACTATAAATTATAGTAACTATGCATCTCCCTCATTCTTAGCAACACTGAAATCAGTGCTCTAAGCCAACAAAGCGCTGAACCCAGCCATCGGTTCGCTTATATAAACTAAATTCTTTGTCTTCTTTCAGCAACACTTAAACGAGGGCGCTAAACAGATGACAGCGCTGAATTCAGCCATCGGTTCGCTCGAGAGGGCGCGGCGAGCGTACGAACGAGCGGCGCGGGAGTCTGAAAGAGCACTTGATGCATTTCAGAGAGCCGATGCGGATTTAAACCTGAGGTACTTTTTGTTGGAATTTATAATATTATAATCAAGACCAGTCCTGAGGACTTTAAGGGTGCGTCTATGACTTACACTCAATGCCCATCTGATAGAAACACGCCGCAAACCTAGTTTACTATTCCAAAAACAACTCACTATGTAGTATAATGACCAACATGCACATGAAACATAGTATATAAAATTTAAAGGTTACACTTTATTATGAATAAAATTTAATCACATAAGCCTGCTTATCGTCCGTTGATTATCTGTCTATGACATAAATCTTACGATCATAAAATGTTCAAAACATTTTTCAATTTCAGTTTTAACGATAATTTTATGGTTGCAATATATTGCTATCGTTTGTGTTTTCCTATTAAACCATAATTTTATTGAGAAACGTTAAAATGTTGTGCTTTTGCCAATAAATTAGAAAACAGTCTCTAAGATGCGTTTTATGTCAATTGATGTGAGTTGAGTGGCTAAACTCGGAACATTATAGGATTATTTAATAGCCAGTTAATTATTCAGAAGCGCACATTAATTTTTTCGGTATTCTACTTGTTACTTCATGATTTACATACATTTTTATAGTCTTTAGGCGTGTATTTAAAAATATGAATTAAAATGTACAGATTTCACAAATGAACGCGTTAAAACTGGCTAATGAATCTTTATTCCAAATCTTTGACTAATTCACCTTTATACTATTATGTTTTCTGCTGGATTTTGAGCTATTTCATAAAACAGGGATGTTAAAGTCACCCTTGAAAATGCTCTATGTTGCACGCTGCACAGGTAGTATTCAACATCAATCAACTGGTAGTATTCAACATCTCTTCAACCACCATATGCCATATGGGAAGTTAGTGGATAAAGTCCATATGCTGCCTTCATCCACTAACTTCCCGCGATCTTCTCCACATTATAGGAGGCCAACCCATACTGCATCATTCGATAAGTAGCTCTCACTCCAGACCTTTTAGCCCTACCTTCCGTCATGTCTGCTACATATGTCCTACCCATATTCCCACGAATTAATAATAATAATAATTCTTTATTCAGAAAAAATATACCGATTTACAAAATATGGTCTGCTGCACCTGAACTAGGCTCATCACCTGTATCTCAGGTTACAGCTTTCGTTTCCGATTTCCATTAAAGGTTAAGGTAACATAATTATATTTAAAAAAGAATTATAAAGTAGAAGCATTTGTGATAAAATCTCAAAAAATAATATTATAAATACATTTAAATCAATTAAGTTATAAAATTAATAATTTTTAAAGCAATAACAGAAAATACAATTAAAATAGACTAGACTAAATTTACAAAAAGTTCTTTTCAGAAATAAGATGTGAAAGAAAACAAACTGTCTGTCTATATGTGGTTATTGTAATTATGATCCTCTCTTTGTGTAAATGTAAATGTAATTTGCTAATATATATTAAATAGAGGGTGTGTGTGATGTGTTTTGTGTGTGAATGAAAATGTAAATGTAGTATCATACTAACAAATTTGTACCATTCCAGCCGCGCAGAAGTAGAGAAACAAAAAGCCAACATGAAGGTCCGCGGGCAGGCGTGCGAGGACGCCAAGCTGGAGTACGCCGACCAGCTGCGGAAGACCAACGAGGCTCAGAGGCAGCACTATGAGCATCGGCTGCCTTATGTCTTTAAACAATTGCAGGTATATGTGATACCTCATAGTTATACTAAGCTACTCAAACTTGAAAGATTTATCTAGTTTAATTTAGATAGTAGTGATTGCCCAACTGCTTAAGTTAGACAATATATAGAATATAGAAACAGCTGTGGAAGACCAACGAGGCTCAGACACAGTACTATGAGCATCAACTGCCTTATATATTTAAACAATTGCAGGTATACTTGCTAGAAAATCTTGTATAGATGCGTAGAAAACTAATTGCACTTTAAAATTGCTGTGTTTGTGTCTGTGATGAGAGATGCATCAACGCTTTCACAAGTGTCTATGTATGTTTTACGATATAAATAAACATTGCTCTCAATACAACAAACCACATGCGCCATTTATGTGGAAAATGTTTTTGTATTGTGTATATTCCGTCATAAATTAATAATATTATTGATTTGAACTCTCTACCAAAGTTCCATATAATGGACATCAGAGCTCTTATCTATTTATACCTGAGCTGTTTAATCTTCTAAAGTAAACGGTACAGTGTTCTCTATATTCTCATGCTGCCCGGTCCGGTCATAACGACATGATAAGCCATTCAATATATTTTCCTTGTCCTGGGAATTCTTACTCTCACTATATCATTATTTATATTAGCCGTATAGTGCCGGCTTAGAATATCACTACCCCTTTCTACCCACGGGTGTTTTAAGAGGCGACTAAGGGTGTAAGTATTTTAAGTGGTTTTTGGGCGATGCTATCATCGTTGGAGACCCATCACCAACAATACTTTATTTTTACCATCTTCTCCCCTATCAACATCCAAATGTGGCTGAAGAGTTTGTAGCTCTGAAGGTCTGGCTACCCCTTTTTGGGATTTATGGCTGTGAGTAATTTGAATAAAATAATGTATCAGACTGTGTTAACTTTTGAGCAAGCAACTCTATTGTAGACTTTATTTGATGATTTAGTAACAGTTAAAAATGTTGCCAAGTCGATTGCCAAAACACACATTTTCTAGTCAAAATTTACATGTGAATGAGTTGAGTATCCAAATGCGGTAGAATGCATTCTGGCGCAACGCCAATCGGGTCAGCTCCATACATTGTCAAACTCTATTTTAGTTGAATGCAACATACAACAGCGGTTTATTGTTTGTTTATATTCATTTTTAATAAGTGGTACT
The DNA here is from genome assembly GCA_963576735.1 of Bedellia somnulentella. Taxonomy (NCBI): domain Eukaryota; kingdom Metazoa; phylum Arthropoda; class Insecta; order Lepidoptera; family Bedelliidae; genus Bedellia; species Bedellia somnulentella. Next base: position 9,203,290 of record OY755172.1, on the reverse strand, counting down.
AAAATTATCGTCGTATTGATATTTTGTTCCGTAATATCGAATAATACGGTATCGAAAAATAATGCTCGTATCAATTGAACAAAATTTTGATCAGTAGCTTCGTACACTCAGATCGGTCTATTTAGTGGAGAAGTAGTTTTGACTGCATCCTACGCATTCCTTAATTTTTAAATACATTCAAGCAATTGCTCAGTTTCTGAAATTTAAACTCCGACCTTTTGAAATATTATATAAAATTCTCTTTTTTTTCAGGATTTGGATGAGAAAAGAATAAAAAATATCAAAAACTTTATGTTAAGTTCAGTGGACGTTGAAAGAAAAGTATTTCCTATTATTATGCAATGTTTGGACGGCATGGAGGAGGCAGCGAGTAATATTAATGAAAAAGAGGTTCGTATTACTTTGACTCATATTTATTTTAATTCTGACTGCATTTCCAAGTAATACACTAAGTCAGAATCATGCTTCATATATGTATTAAGGCAAACTTCGACTGTAAATATTTAGAAATTATATTCATTATTCCGTTCCCCTGTAAAACCTTTATTACTGATGTACTAAACTTCCCAATCGAGTAGCAGGGCGCGGGACCCGACTCCACTCACTATTATGTGTACACTACTATTAAACGTGTTAACTATAATATGGATTCTCTCACCTACAACCAATCACGTACAGTACACCCACTATAATTTAAACACTCACACCAAATAGAGAGTGCGCTAAAAAGCTTGATGGATGTAATCGAAACTATTGATCGATTGTCTCTGCCTACCACAATGGGAACAAACGGCATGATTATATGTATGTATGCTCACACATACAATCCATCACAGGACACACAGCTAGTGATAGAGCGGTACAAGTCCTGGTTTCTACCGCCGGAAGACTTCCCGTTCGAGGAGCAGTGCGCAGGAATCGACTCCACTGACTATTATGTGTTCACTAATATTAAACGTATTAACTACTAGCTGACCCGGCAGACTTCGTACTGTCAAACATTGATTGACATTCACTTTATGGATGTCATCAAAATTTCATTTTTCAATATATTTTTTTAAAATTAAAATTAGCCTTTGTCATTAGTTATACCTCCAACAGTACGTTCACAAAGTTTCATGATGATCGGTTGATTTGTCTTTGCGTAAAAGCGTAACAAACCTACATTCGAATTTATATTATTACACAGGACACGCAGCTAGTGATAGAGCGGTACAAGTCCGGGTTTCTGCCGCCGGAAGACTTCCCGTTCGAGGAGCAGCGCGCGGGAATCGACTCCACTGACGCGCCGACTCACAACCACCTCACGGCCGCTAGGGGCACTGTCTCGCAGAGGGTTAAAAAGAGGGGCGGATTGCTATCCATTTTTAGTTCCAATAAGGTAAGGGTGTTTGATTTATGTTTACTTGCGTTTTTAGGTATAGTACGTAGGTAAAAAATACTGAGATTTATCAGAAGATAAAAATATGGTTTTGTTAGGACTAGATAAAAAAAAATATACAAGCCAAAGCTAGTATAGTAACTATAAGAATGTGGAGAAAAGTAATAGAGTGCATTTGTCTCACGAAGCGACGAGCGCTATACATGTAGTTAGCTGTATACAAACACGTTTTGAGTATGTGAGCGCGTAGTGAGGAACTTCTGTACACCACACGTACACTAAATTAAGTATCTATATTATATTTATTTATTTTATAAACATAACTTTTGTTTCATTTGTATTATGTTGCTATATGTGTATTTTTGGTATTCATGTTGAGTCATTGACTTTATTTGTTTATACTCTGAGCAGGAAATCACTGTTAAATTTATTGCCTCATTTATGAATGAATGTGTAATAAAATGAGATCAAAGCTAATTATATATGCTTTGTTGAACGAGATACAGATTTTGAATAAATATTTCATTAATCTTCATTACTCTCTAAAGAATGGTAGCCTGTCCAAACTTTATGTTCACTTCTTTATAATTATAAGTCAATGATTTAACATAATATGGTATTATATATCGAGGGTTATACTAATTTGTTTTTCTGTTGTCTCCATTCGATCCTCACGAACCTAACATTGGGTATTCATATCGCTACGTTATCATTGGCGTAATCGGTGCTCGCTCGGCCCACGGACCATGTAAGTGCGATTTGAGTCCAGCGGTGGACCAGGCATGCGGCTTACCACTGCACCATTCTAACCTCATCAACATCATTATTATTACTATAAGCACCGCTAGATTCAATAAATCTATAGCACAAATTATAAGGAAAACTTGGGAAGGAAGAAAATGATTGCAAGGCGTTCACTTTCAATTGTCCGTCAATCTATCATATAGTATTTTTTGTTGCTTTTATAACATTTAAGCAATATAAAATAGATTTATTTGCTGCAATTTCGAAATAACTATAAAAAGTTACAGTTAAATTGAATGTCTCGTAACAAATAATTGAAAATTACGCAATTGTGGACAAATTGAATTTATCTTCCGCTCTTTCGTATTTGAGCGTGATATTATTGATACTAGCGAATACTCTATCACCCATTACGAATCGGTACTTTTATTTTGTGCCACTTAAATGTTTTTTTTTTTCATCTGTTCTTTTTTTGTTTGTTTTAATATAATTTTTTGCTTGTCCTTGTCTCGTCGCCGTCTCTAACTCGCTTTGGCCGCAGAAGATAATCGAGGCGTGTAACTCGCTCAAGGTCAGTGCTTACGTCACAGCTTTTCGATTTCTTTTGGTGTGGTTTTTATGCATTTTGAGTTCGTCTATCACTTTCTCTTATCACGTGGTTATTTGAATTTTGTATTGGTGTTTTTTTTTGTAGCGTTGTGTTGCTTTTTTATGTTGTATATCATCAGGTTTGGGTGGCTAGCATATAATGTATATCAAATAATGATATTTTTGGTGTGGGATAAAGAGTATTATAGCAGTAGGGGTACATGAAATGTGTTTAGTTAGAAATGATCAAACAATGGTTTTGTATTGTTTGGTGTTTGCGGTTGGTTTGTTTGGTTTACAATTGCATTGTTTTGGTAACTGTTGGTTATGTTTTGCAGAACAACGTGACTTTGGACGGAAAGGAGGATTATTCAGATTTGCCGCCGAATCAGAAACGGAAGAAACTAATGGCCAAGGTTCAGGAACTTAGTAAACAGGTAAGTCTCGTGTTATCCATGGGATTGAAACTAAAGATAATTATAAGAGAAGCATGACACAATATGACATATTCAAATGGCGGTTATCACTTCCGTTTTATTTATCTTGAAAAGGCTTATTCCGTTAATCGTCTGAATAAAAATATATGGCAAAATTACCTCCTGAATAAGTTTCCTCACTATCCTTACTTGTTCATCAAAATTACACCTAAATATAACGCAACTGTGCAAATGTGAGAAGTTATGCCTTGATCCTAAATGTTATATTATAATTGGTGATCTTAGTTGTTTTAACTAAGTATATTTATTACAAATATAAATATGTATTCACAGTATTATTGGGACAATGCGATAACCAAACTTCCAGCAGTAATAACCTCCTCGTTAGAATACTTGTCCATTCAAACACAAAAGTTATTGATTATTCATCCGTTTAGTCATTAATTTGTTTTGAAAAATCTGACTCGATGTTTGATTAAAATATAATAATAAATGTATGTACTTAAAGAAAACATTCAGAAATAACAGAAATATTTTTATTAAATTTCCAAAAGTGGCTGCGGAGTTTCTAATTCCTTAGCTCTGGCTACCCCTTCTAGGGATTTACAGCCGTGAGTATATGTATATGTATGTAAATTTCAGGTGGCACAAGAACAAGCGGCTATGGACGGATTAATGAAAATGAAAGGAGTTTATGAAAATAACCCAACCTTAGGCGACCCAATGACTGTGGAAGGTATGCTTTAACATCTATGTATTTGTTTAGGATACTTCCCGGTTCTCTAGTTAGAATCTAAGTTAGCAATTAGTAACGCTATTGTCCATTCATGTCCATTTTATATAACTGCAAAACAGAATATCAGAGCGCATTAATCGCTAAGTTTTTATATTGATTCTTGTAGAAATAAAAGAATAGACCTTTTCTCAGACGATGGGGCCTGGGGCCACGATCTTACTATATAAAGTTAGAGCTGGTATTTAACATCTTGATGACTCATTGACTAGTTACGTGTTGCAATATGTAATGTGGTCTCTACGCTATCGCAATTCGATGGCGATAGATTTCTCAAGAATATTCTCGTACATTTATTCAATTCATATCAGTATGCTCAACCACCAATCCCCTATATTCCAGGTCAACTAAACGAATGCTGCGACAAGCTAAAGAAGTTGCGAGCGCAGTTGCGCAAGTTCGAAGATTTGTTGGCGGAGGCGAACAGCCAATCGGGACCTCAGATTACCAACGCCAGAACTAATGGACTGGCACCGCCGCAGACTACAAGGTAAGAGTTATACTAAGTTACTTTAGTATAATGTTTTTTGTCTTTCTTCTTCGTCTGAGTGGCTGAATGATGGCATGGTTTTTTGACTCTGTTGTTGACTGTATGAATTTCAAGTCTTGCAGTTAATAAGTTTGTTAAATGAAGTCATTGTTAGTATAATACTGAGAAAACTAAAACTTAAATCCCTAGTTTACAATACAGTATACACAAGGTAACACAACACAAAAAGTGCTAAAATTTATAACGCAATAAACCTTATTAATTAAACTTTCTAGACTTATTAGTTACTTAAGTTCAGTATATGTCTCGGTCTCTACCACGAGGCTAGAGCCTACTATGTATTAGGCCAAATTACGATTATACTATATCTTTGAAACTAGTACAATAAGTACCAAAATACTCATTAGAAATCTGAAAAACTACTTGAAACAGCCAAATAAGGTAGTACCATATAAAGTATAGCTAAATTTTTATGATTTCTGCAATCAGGCGCGAAAATTTTCGCGTGCGAATTTTTTTGGTGACCTTGAACCAGCTTAGGGACCTTAGTAAGTCCGCCCTCCCACACACGAAAGGGTAACCCGCAACCCTTTCAAAATCCCACTAATCAACTACTTATCGTTAAGCTTGTCACATATATAATTATAACTTGCAGTATCGGTTCAAACAGTGAAAGCCTATCCCGCTCTGTCTACAAATTCTCCATCGGCATGGGCGCGGGTGGGAGGGGGTTTGGTTCACCCGAGCTGGTTTCACACTTTCACGTACCCCGCAACTTAAAATTCCACTAATCAACTACTTATAATTATGCTTGTCACGTATATTAATATAACTTGCAGTATCGGTTCAAACAGTGAGAGCCTATCCCGCTCTGCCTCCGAATCATCAGTAAGCACGGGCGCCGGAGGGGGCGGGGGAGGGGCGCGGGCTGCAGGGGGATCGCCCGAGTCAGGCCTAGGAGGGGACCCTGATGCAGTGGACCATCATAATGGAGACCATGATAATGAATCGGATTTCGATTACTACTATGAGCCTGATCTGCAACCGCTCGGGTATTGTAAGGCGTTGTATCCGTTTGAAGGTTAGTGTGCTTTCATATTTGTCTTATCTTACTAGGTAATACTATGTGGCTTGGCCATTTGTTACCACAAAAAGTATTGTATAACGGGAAAGTAATGAACAGTGGCGGGAATGTATGGCCAAGCTGCACATTTTTATTAAGGTGTAGAGTTTCTGAAGATTAGCCTTGTAGATGCTTGACATTTCATACTTGGCTCTGCAAGAGATTTGATAACTTCTTAACCGTGCAAGTCATGGTCTTGTTTTTTCAATTTCATATAGGACTTCCAATATCTCTTTAATGACTGGTCTTGCGCTGCTTTCATACATAATCTCCGAGCGAGTCTTACTAAATCGTCGGAATGTCTATTGGGATTGTAAAAACGTGGCCACCATTTACCAACCTTTTGCCTCAATAGGCTATTTGACTAAGTTTTGAAAACTATCTTGCGGTGTTAATTTGTTTATAAGGAGCCCTAAAAAATATTTTTCTGTCTTCATTTTACCTACTTTATTAAAAAATCGAAAAAGAAAATGCTATAATCAAATGTGCCGCGAAAACGCGACTTTAAGTAATATGGCGGCTGTAACACAAGTGACGTCAATTCCGCATTAAACACCAATGAGCGAAGCGATACACAGTCAGTTTATGCGCAAACTACGTCATTATAGAAATAGCCAATCACGGTCGTTTTTAGTCACGTGACAGTTTCATCAAAAATACTTATTTTAGAAGACGGATTTTAGTGAAATAATGCAATATTTTTATCTCGCATTTACATATTGCTCCAAAAAGAAATATTAAGACTAATGAAATAAAAGAAATATATATTTTTATTACAGCCAAATAGCCTATTGCACGCATCATAGATTTTTGTATATCTTTGTTAACAACAATTGTTTATAATATGTGAATATCGTTTTCAGCTAGCGGCACCGGCTCCACAATGCGCATGGAAAGCGGCGAGCAGCTCCTAGTCCTCGAAACAGACGCTGGAGACGGCTGGACCCGAGTGAGACGGAGCGGCACGCGGGAGGAGGGGTTCGTGCCCACCACGTACATCAGCACCACGCTGTACGCGGACGTGCACTAGCGGTACGTATGTGTGGACGGCACGCGGGAGGAGGGGTTCGTGCCCACCACGTACATCAGCACCACGCTGTACGCGGACGTGCACTAGCGGTACGTATGTGTGGACGGCACGCGGGAGGAGGGTTCGTGCCCACCACGTACATCAGCACCACGCTGTACGCGGACGTGCACTAGCGGTACGTATGTGTGGACGGCACGCGGGAGGAGGGTTCGTGCCCACCACGTACATCAGCACCACGCTGTACGCGGACGTGCACTAGCGGTACGTATGTGTGGACGGCACGCGGGAGGAGGGTTCGTGCCCACCACGTACATCAGCACCACGCTGTACGCGGACGTGCACTAGCGGTAATACCGTATACAATTATAGTCGACGCGGCCAGAGGATTGATTTAATAATATTTAAATTTAAGTATAATACAATGCTAGGTTAAATTATTTATTTAATGTATTTGTTTGATGGTTCAGTTTGAATAACATGGAATAACTTTTGAACCCAGTTACATACTGACAGAATTATATCGTTGCAAACTATCTGTCTATGCATGTTGTAATTCATACATCGTCCTTCTTGTCCGAATTATAACTTAGGATAAAACAAACTTTCAAAACAATACATCTCAGCTGCATTTTATCTAGGGTGTGAAGCAGTTATGTTAGTGAAGATGATGTTTGAAAACAAATCACAATTTCTATTACAGATGCTGAGAAACGCATTTGGGATACCGATTAGAGGAACAAGCTGCTATCACTCGTGCCTCGTATCAAGTAAATGGACAATTCGAGTGAGTGTAATCTAAATGAAAGGTGGACTTTGTGCAATGGTGTGAGCCATCGTCGGCTCGTATACGTGTGGCCTACACTCGGACAAGTGAATAGTATTTTTCTATAAATAATTACAAATACGATTCTCTATGTATTTTTGTATCTCGCCCTTTCCCATCCTTACGATGTATTGTCCTTTAGCATATTGAAACTAAAATCATAATAACATTCCATGATTTATTTATTGTGTATATTGCTAGGTAGTTTAACATACATATTTTCATGTATGCTGTTAGATAGAGCTAAGTTATGTGTATCTTGTCTAGATCTTCATTGTGCCAGCTGTTTGTGTTAAGGTCCTTCGGTACTTATAGTTAAGTCTCTCGCTTTTGTGATCCTGCTACGTAATTGTTGAGTTCTAGTGAGTAACCTGAGTATATATTATTGATTGTAAATTATGTACACTACGACTTATCTCAATTACTGATGTATTTGTAAATTAATAGTGAATTATTTACATGCCTTTATTGTAACATGTACTGATGTATGTGCGCGACTGTTTTTAACTGTTACAAATTATATTCTATTTGACTTTCTATGGACTGAATACTCATAGGGTGTAGAGCATTTAATTTTTAAATGTATTATTTCTAACTCTGCAGCAGCAGAAATACTCTTTTTTTTATTTCCCACCATTGTAGTGTTAGGTGGACTTTTATTTGTTGTGAATACGTCGTGTTTTCGTCTTATTTTAGTTTTGATAACTTTGACCTTTGAGTATTCGGCCATTATTTACAGTTTAATAAATAAATAATTGTAATATCACATGATGTATAATACTTATGAAAGCTTTTAAAATAATAAAAAATTTAATAGTTAATATTGCTAGCCGAATGCTATTTTCTGAATTATTGCCGTATGCAATGTATTTAACTTGGTGATGAATGAAAGGTATATTCGATTTTTATACAAAAATAAATTTATGAGGACGTAATTTTGTTTTTATTTTCCTCTTTGACCTAAGTTTACCACAACACCGTGCTTAATTGTATTAAAATTATAAGAAATCAAATAATTATAAACTGCTTGAGAAGGCCCTTGAGTGCGTTCCTACTATGAAACCTGGGCATGTAACTGCATTCAATATGTAACCCCAGCCAAAACTTTTAATGAAAGTTAAATTGCTACGTCCAGTATTGCGTAACGGTGCATAGCCCGTTTACTGAGTTACTACAGCCGCCGTAGAGAGTATGTCACGTGAAAAGTGAGATACAGATCCACAATCTTTTCTTGGCCGGCGGCGACTACTGGTACACTGTCGCCATTTTGAAATTTCGGCCTGTCATTGTCAGTTAGTTCTTAAGTAAATAAAAATTATAGGGTGACCTATGTATATAAGTATGTATATAAGTGATAATCACTTTCATTAATATTTTTTGTAGTGGAAACTTTTTTTCAAAGACAATTATTTTAATGATGTATCTTTGCTTATTGATAAACGCTTTTATTTCCAGTATTCAATATAAAAATTTATGAAAATTATTATTTTGTTAAATTTTGTCTAAGTAGGCTAACACCGTCCGAAAAGTTGTGGGCGCATCTATAGTCATGCGGTGCGGGTTACGAGAAGTGGGGAAATGCTCCCGAATAAGATTTCACTTCGTATACACTGATGCGTGGGATCTAATCCTAATGCGGGGATGTACCAATGTGTCATTTCTTAAGTCATAACTGTCTGACATATAAAAATACAAAGCAAATACGACGTGATAGCTTAATGGGTAGAACACCGGTTAACGTGCAAGCGACTAGTGTTCAAATCCCGGATCGGGCCTACACCAATTTGTCTTTTCTAAAGACATATGTGTGGTTAATTTATCACGGTTGTTAACGGTGAGGGAGAAAATCGTGAGGAAACCCACATGGCTGAGTTGTACTTAGTCGTGTGACAGTGTATTCGTAGACAACGGCGATAGACCTGCCCCCTATCACGTAAGTATACTGTCCATGCAAAGCGTGGGTACTCTGAACACCAGGTGACAAAGTCACGTGATGTTCAGAAGTATTAGTACCTCTGCCATACCCCTTCGGGGGTATTCGGCGTGAACGTTCATGTTATGTTATGTTATATTATATGTTACAAGGTTGTTAACAGCAATAAAAAAGTGCCCATAAATTCACTGACCCAGCAAAATGAATGACCCAAACGATATCTGATGTTTAGAATAATTTTTTCTGTGCCACCTTTTTGGGGGATCTATGTGTGAATATGAAATGTAAAAGACAGTACACGACAAGGTAAGCCTCTGATTTACAGGATTAAAAAATGATTTTATGTAGTTACCCACTTATTAACTCTGAGTGTCACAAGTAACAAATCCTTGAGTATAAAATAATGAGTTTGCAGAGAAGAACCATTGGCACTATTATCGCTAAAAGCGATCTCTTCTAGACAACATTTGGGAGGTAAGATCATCAAATTTAGAATTAACAGTCATTCGGGTAGACATACCAGACAAGGGCAAAAATAAATAAATATAATTAGCTTACATTAAAACGAACTTGTTTACTTACAATAATAGTTATTACATACATACATACATATACTCACAGCTGTAAATCCCTAGAAGGGGTAGCCAGAGCTAAGGAGTTAGAAACTCCTCAGCCACTTTTGGAAAGTAGAGTGGGGTAAAGATGGTAAAATAAAGGTTATTGATGATGGGTCTCCAACCGCATCGCCCAAAAATCTCTTAAAAGCCCCAATACCGTTAGTCGCCTCTTACGTACACCCACCGGCAGAAATGGGGTAGTGCTATTACAAGCCGACACTACATAGCAGCTAGTTATTAATGAAAGACATTTCAATACTGTACTACATAAATTAGCCTGTATGATGTAAAATTATATCCCTTATAATGGTTAATTTTTATTTACTGGCAATACTAATATCGATGACAGCGACGCCCTTACCGGCCAAGATAAGATTGTGGATCTGTTTATACGAAATCTATTATAATCTATTATAATCAAATTATTATGTCACATAGTCGTTGTCACGTATCTTTAACTTCTGAAGCGGAAGTGTCGTCGTTTTGCATTGATGGCGGATGTCGAATATGCTACAAAACATCCACAGATGTCGCTAGCCTCGACGGCGGAACCATTTAACATCCTCAGTTTGCAAATACAAATGCGCTTTTATTTTGTTGGTTGGATGAATGGATTGGTTGCTGTTGGCCCTGTGGCCTGTTCGACTTTACCATGATTTTATGTATGCCGGGCAGCTGAGGGCCGCCCTGGCGGGGCAAAGAAAGTTTACCTAAGCTAAATCGGATAAAACACATGCCATAAAATAAAATAAATAAATGTTTATTTGATAAGGCATATTTACAGTACAGATTTGAACAGGGGTTCCCAAACTAAAACTAAAATCACATGTCACAACACATGCCTCTTATTTTACTCAGTGTGTCTCTTGCACTCATATCTATTTACATATAATGATCAGGGTGTTTGTGGGACCAATACAAACGTGGAAGACAGGAGATATCAGTGTTAAAACATGCAACCATACATACATACATACATACATATACTCACGACATTAGTTCCCATTGGGGTAGGCAGAGACTATTGATCGCCACTTCGCACGATCCTGACAAACCTCTCTAGCTTCGTTTACATCTATCAATCTTTTCATACATGCTCTTTTATTCTTCATACTTCGGACGCCAGCCTTTTTGAGCACACTCTCAATTTGGTCCAAGTGTGTTCTCCGTGGTCGTCCTCTACTAACATTACCATCCACACTAGCTCTATAGATCCCTTTTACCAATTTTCTATCATCCATCCTCTCTATGTGCCCAAACCATCTCAACATTCCTTTTTCTATCTTTCTTACAATATCATCTTTCACACCACACTTTTCACGAATAACACTATTTCTCACTCGGTCACATAACCTAACATTACAAATTTTTCTGAGGGACCTCATCTCTACTGCATTCACTCTGCTCTCATGCTTCTTCTGCCACACCCAACATTCGCTTCCATACATAAGCGTAGGAACAAGAACAGCATCATGCACAGCCATTCGGGCCTTTTCAGACACCGATTGACAGGTCATAAGGCTATTCATTGCTCCATTTACCGCATTACCCTTTTTCACTCTTCTTTCAATATCTTCATCACATTTTCCATCCCTTGTAAACAAACTTCCCAGATATACAAACTCCTTCACCTGTTCCACATCCTTACCATCAATCGCAATCACGCATTCTGTCACATCTTCCTGTCTCTCAAAAACCATCGTTTTGGTCTTATCCACATTCACCCTCATTCCCTTTCTTACAAAAGACTCACATGCAATATTCATCATCTCTTGCAACTCTTCTGCCGACGATGCAAGTAGCACTTGATCGTCAGCATACAAGAGGCATTTAATGATGAATCCACTCATTCTTAGTCCATAATCACTTTCACGCAACTCTGTCAAACAGTCATCCATGAACAAATTGAAGAGCCACGGAGAAGCTACACATCCCTGTCGGACACCCCTAGAGATTCCGAACCAGTCAGTGTTTTCCCCGTTTACTCTTACACATGCACTAGAATCCTCGTAGAGTGATACTAATGCACGTATAAGTTGACTCCCCAAACCGAACTTGGATAACACCTCCCATAAACACTTTCTTACCACCCTATCATACGCCTTCTCTAAATCAATGAAGGAGCAATACACCTTTTGGTTCTTAGCTAAGAACTTTTCGGTGATGCTCCTTAGAGAGAAGATTTGATCCATACATCCCATTCCTTTCCTAAATCCCGCTTGCACATCCCATATTTTCTCATCAGTTTCATTCATCACTCTTTCAATCAGTACCTTAGCATACAATTTACCAACAATGCTGAGTAAGCTGATGCCGCCAATGCAACCAATGCGGGACCAAACGCCAAACCAACAATGCGGGACCAAAAGCAGAGATAGACAGGCATTAAAATAATGCATTACTGGTGTATTTACTTATTTATTTATTTATGAATAAATACTATCTTTCTTTCTTTTTATTTTACGTGTATGTATGTATTTAAAAACATGTAGTTAAAAGTCGATATTTTATTATGACGAACTGAAGGATATTTTAATGTTTGATGTAATTAGGACGTAGTAAAATGGATGGATGGATGACTTTCGTGGCCGAGTCGATAGGTGACTTTTCTCTTTCTAGAGGTTGCGGGTTCAATCTCCGCTTAGAGCAACATTTATGTGATGAGCATAAATAAAAGTTTCTTAGTCTTAGATGTTTTTTTTTGCAAATATTTAACACGGCAACTAAAATCCTTTTTAGGCAACTTTCTAATAAGTCACAAAAAAACTAACTTTGCAGTGATTAAATATCTTAGCAACTATTAAACTATACAAGCAACAAAATGCTGGGATCAAAAAACTAAAAAAACGGCTGCTACTGTAAGGTATCAAATATATCAAGCGGGATCTGTGAAAAACTGGTTAAGGTATTATAAAACCTAATGTGGCGACTAATTTTTCCGATAGGATATCATACATTCTTCACTGGCAACTATTGGATTTCATTATAAAAATACACATCTGGCAGCGATTTTTAGGTAGCTTTAAAACTGAAAATGGGTATTAGAATAATGTATTTGGATATTGGAATATTGTTTGCAGATTCGTAAATTCTTGGAAAGGCGGCAAATGCGCTCGCTGGGTTTTTTATTTTTGTGACTATTATTTTAAGTAAATTACATATTATGTGTATTGAAGTAAAAATTAATAAAAATAAAATAAATTAGGTTAGGTTAGAAGTTGCTTCTCCCACCCTAATGGGCAGATGCAATTAAGTTAGGAAAAGAAAACAGTGGGGGGAAGGGGGGGGCGAAGCCCCCCGCATTAAAAAACAATTAATCACCACAATTGTATTTGTGCTAGGTTAGGTTAGGGTTAGCTTGTGTACCTTAGAGCGGAAATAGGCACCCCGCGAAGCGACACGCTGTTAGGTTAGGTTAAGTTGTGTAGGTTCATTTAAAAGAGGGAATGTTAATAAAATAGACCAGAATAGTTTTATAGCATGTCACAATTTGGTTAATTTAGATCCCTACAAATGTAGCCAAAAGTATTTTTTTAAGATCTTGTTTGTATTTATTTCAGACCCTGGTCATGTTTATAAACAACCCCATTTTAGAATTTATGAAAGCTTATTTTAACTTTTTTATCCGCCAATAATTTGTCGCCTTAGAAGAAATTCAATTGCCACAAAAGAAAATCACTGCCAGATAAAATTTAAATAAAACCTCAAAACTCATTAAAAAGCCGCCGCTTTCTAGTTAAGATGCTACCTCTAATTAGTCGCCAAAGTAGATTATTTACTATCCATTTTCAGTTTTTTTACGACCCGGATTGGTATCAAGTTGTCGCCGCGTTAAATACATGCCTTTTTTTTTCATTCATTCATTTTTTGCCATAGTACAGTGCCGGCTTAAAATGTCACTACCCCTTTATACCCACGGGAGTCGTAGGAGGCGACTAAAGGGGCTTTTTAAAGTGGTTTTTGGGCGATGTGGTTCGAGACCCATCACCAACGATACTTTATTTGTAGCATCTGGTCCCCTATCAAAGTTAATTTGGAAGTCCAAATGAGGCTGAGGAGTTTCTGGTTCTGAAGCTCTGGCTATTCCTTTTTGGGATTCATGTCCGTGAGTATATGGATGTGTGTATACATACGAATACTCACGCCATTCACTCACCGTTCTTGTTCACTCTTTGATCACCATACATACATACATACATATACTCACGGCTATAAATCCCTTGAAGGGGTAACCAGAGCTAGGGAATTAAAAATTCCTCAGCCACTTTTGGAAGTTGCGTGGGGAATAGATGGTGAAATAAAGGTTGTTGGTGATGGGTCTCCAACCGCATCGCCCAAAAATCCCTTAAAAGCCCCAATACCGTTAGTCGCCTCTTACGTACACCCACCGGAAGAAATGATCACCAAACTTTCCTAAAACTCTCACAACCGTTGTGTGACATCACACGCATTGTACGCAAGTTAGGGGCAGTACAAGTAGTTTGGGGCTACCTTGATTTGTGTAATATATATCCGTATGTATTTAATTATACATATATACATACATATACTCACGGCTATAAATCTCTTAACGGGGTAGCCAGACCTTTGGAATGAGAAATTTCTCAGCCGCTTTTGGAAGTTGATGGGGGAAATGATGGTAATAATAAATGTTTTTGGTGACGGGTCTCCAACCACATCGCCCAAGAATCACTTAAAAAGCCCCTTTACCCTTAGTCGCCTCTTACAATCACCCACGGGTAGAAATGGGGTAATGTTATTATAAGCCGACCCTACACGGCTATTTAATTATGTATTCTATTTTTATATTTTTTATTGTAAAAGCTCTTGCAAAGCCGGCCGCGAAGTTAAGTAATTAATGGCACTAGTCGGCTAAACATCGTGTATCTTGTTTGTATGAAATGTCTATTCTGAACAGAGGTTAAACTACAAAAAATTGGAGCGAAGCGGTACAAAATCAAATATGTTTCGAACGCAAGCAGAGCATAGACTTACATGGAAACTTTTAAGGGTGGTTATTCCTCAATCGGTCCACGCGAAGGAGGAGTGATGTCACAAGCGTACTACAAAAGTCGAGGTAAAATGGAGCTTCGCTCCAACAATATTATTGAATTAACCTTGTAATACTAGCGCGAAATGTTGATGGGACCGTCAAACATGTTGTGTATGCGCTTTTAAATACCCCAATTCGGTGAATTAATTTTACTTTCTAAACACGTTTGATAGAAATTACAAAGTTTTCCTCATTATAAGTATATATAAGAAGCTGAGATTATTGATACATACATACATTCTTATACTCACGGCCATAAAAAGGGGTAGCCAGAGCCTTAGAGCTAGGAACTCTTCAACGACATTTGGAAGATGATAGGGGAGAAGATGGTAGAAATAAAGTATCATTGCTGATGGGTTTCCAACCGCATCGCCAAAAAGCCACTTAAAAAGACCCATACCCTTAGTCGCTTCTTACCACACCCATGGGTAGAAAGGGGTAATAACATTCTAAACCGGCACTACACGGCAATATAGATGTGATGTGAATGATTGCCCTTACTATCAAGACTGTACATTTTGTATTTTTACCTCGTCATTGTAACCTTGAAGATACATCTCACATTAAATGCATCATGTCAATATTTCTCATAACTCTAATGCCACTATACTCAACCTTTTTTTTATAGGGGCCACAAACACGTTTCAGTCACGGTAGCCCGGGCCGCAAGTGAAAAAAAAATGTTTTTAAATGAAAAAGTAATATCAATAAATAAAGAATAAATAAAGGAAAGAAAAATTTCGACACAGGCGACACAGGAAAAAAAAAATCTTTCCTTTATTTATTCTTTATTTATTAGTAATAATCCCCACATGAGGTTTTCATGAACAAAAAGATTTAAAAAAAAGTAATATCAACCTCACGAATTATTTAGTTTAATGTAAAAAAACTTTAAACATAGATATTTACTTACTTTTATATATATCTAATGAGACTTTTAGAAGTGAAAGCATTTTTTTAAAACATTATCATCATCTGGCTTGTCGTTGCATGCTACTCTTATTATATCATCCAAATGGGGAATCTGACAGTTGATTTCTATATACATTTATTGTATATAGAAATCCCACCAAAAACATTTTCATGTAAAATGTTGCCAAGACGAGCCCATATGACTCGCACTGTCAAAAAGTTATCAGATCTCATGTAGAGCCAAGCTTCTAACACTACACGCGCTAACTCTACAAGGCCTAACTTCACAAACTCTACACCTTAGTCAAAATATGTGGCTTGGCCATTTCGCTACATTCACATCGGCGTAAGGTGAAAAATCAATTCACTGTTCATTACTTTTGTGTTATACAATAGTTCTTGTAGTAACGAACGAATAAATGTTTTCTGGTTGCCGTGTAGTGCCGGCTTAGAATGTCACTACCCCTTTCTACCGCTTAACTTAACCACTTGCCTAAGCAACTAAGCCTTGACCTTATTAGTTTTAAACAAAACAAAATGAAAAGTGCATTAACAAATACTTCATTGAGGGTAAATATGAGAACCCATCGCCCTCCACCTCTTAATAATTGAGATGTTTTTTTCATTTTTATTGATTAGCTTATTACATTTTAGTCCAGTAAAATTTTAAAATCTTATATTAGACTCCCCAGGGGCCACAATCTAGTTTCTAAGTATAGATTAATACCCCTCTGTATTATAATTATAAATGTTAACAAACCTTTAAAACAAATAGTTTCAAATTTTTTATTTTAATAAAAAAAACTTACCCACGGAATTCATAAGAGGCGACTAAGGGTATGGGGTATTTTTAAGTAGTCTTTTAACGATGCGGTTGGAGACCCATCACCAACGATGCCGTATTGCTACCATCATGTCCCCTAAGAACTTTTAAATGTAGCCGAGGAGTTTCTAGAGAAATTTGAAGTTGTTTACAATTTATCATGTTACAAATCAATTTACAAATATTATGGTTGTTAACGGTGAGGGAAAACATCGTGAGGAAACCCACATGGCTGAGTTGTACTTAGTCATGTGACAGTGTATTCGTACAAAACGGCGATAGGCCTGCCCCTTATCACTTGAGTACACTGTCCATGCAAAACGTGGGTACTCTGAACACCAGGTGACAAAGTCACGTGATGTTCAGAAGTATTAGTACCTCTGCCAACCCCTTCGGGGATATTCGGCGTGAACGTTTATGTTATGTTATGTTATGTTTACAAATAAGGTAGGCGGGCCGCAGGTTGAGTATAGCTGCTCTAATGCATCCAGAGTCCTTTAAAGAACATTGTGTCAATGAAAAACGTATTTAACTATCGCACAATCGCTCAACCTTCGCGACTTAGCCACTCACCCTCGGACCGGGGTAACGACCTAACAAGGTTGACTTGTTCTAATAGAAGCCAATCAGCAAATTTACTTTGGTCATTTAGTGCACAATACTCAAATAGTAATAATTAAGTTTAAATAGTTAAATATGTACACTTACAATTTATTCGAGCGCCTTACAACTCTTAAGCAATTACATTACTGCATTGGTGCAAATATTGGAAATTACTCAGCTAGCCTGTACAGTCTCAATAAAATGATAACCAGAAGGGAAATATAAATAAAACATAGCTGGATTTGGGTGGAATAAATTTTGTATAAATTTTAGTCCGCTTTAATACTTTGTTTCGCTAGTAGCAAGCACTGTTTAGATTTACAAATAGTTTCTGAATGGCACGTAGAAGTGCCGACTGAGAAAAGTTCTAACCAATTTCTTTCCATCCGTCATTGAAAGTAAAAAAATATAAAAAATACTTCTTTTAAATGAAAAATATTTAAATCCGCCCTTTATTTTTGTGTTGGCTATCAAACAAAAATATTAAAGACATACAAAAAATTTCTTTTTTCGAAACAGATAGGGTAGTACTATTCCAAGCCGCCATTGTTATTAATAACTAAAGATTGCAATCCTGTTTAATTAGGTACACTATGTCTTGTTATCGATCAGAAAAATGAAGCTCACCACTGGCGAAATAACCTTTGAAAAAAAAAAAAATATCGTGGGATAGCTTCCTGCTATCTCACAGGCCATATATATGTCCTCACCGAGGGGCCTGAGCCCACCAAATATAGGATGATACGGCTATAACCCACCACGAGCGAGTTTGCCGACTAACGAGTACCACCGTTAAAGTAGCCTAGTCCGAAAGCTCCGAAACAGAAATTCTAATTCTTATACATTTTTGGATAAATAGGTGATTCAAGACTGCAATATCCTTCCAAACTGGGTTAAGTGTCAACCAGTGGCGTAAAAACAGGGTGGCAGGGCTGGCAAAATGCCACGGGCCCCCGACCCAAGACGGCTCCGGCCCAAGTGGCCGCGAGCTTAAACTATTTTTTTACATCGTACCTGAGATTATTAGTATAAATATATATATAATAGTAATGAGTACAAATTAACGTAATTCTACCATAATTACCTAAAGAGCCACTGAGGCCCTTATCGATTATAGGGTTATTGTGTTATAACGAGCTTCCTCCTCAAGAGCTCTGTGGCTAGGGTTTTCGCTCGAGATTTCTCGAGGCGAGATATCTCGAGAAATCTACATTGTTGTAGGCCGGACCCAAGTTCGAACCCACGCCTGTCCTCATGAAATGCAGGTGTTCTTCCCTTTGAGCTATCAAGGTTGTTCTTAAACGGGTTAAGTTATAAAAGTTAAATTTGTGGTAAGCTCACATAACCCGGGGATTGAACCCAAGATTCTTCAACTACGGAGGCATTGAAACATAAAATTTTCTCATAATTATAGCTTAGATTTACTAAAAACTTGTTAAAACTTCAAAACCAAAATTTTATAACGAAGTTTCAGTTTAAATATTCTTATGCTATCTTATAGATGTCGCAAGCAGAAGTAAGAGCAATTAGACTTGCACTTCTTGGAATGAAGAAAGTTGGATTCGTTCTTTAATAAAATTCTCCAATCAAATTTGTTTTCCAAGTTTTCCGTACCTTCGAACTCACAGGATTGTGAACTTATTCAGTCAACATATTTGATGTTTGCCAACTATTAGCAGTGTTTAGTATAGACGTATGAGTTAAGTAAAAGCTACAGAAAACGATAAGTTTCTTCAGTATATCAGACCAGTGCTGTCGAAAGTTGTACGAGTCTGAAACTTATAACTCCGACAATGTTCCTTTGAAATCAACTCATTTAATGCTTAACGGCTAAGTTAGAATGGAATGTAGTAATCTCTACAATCTTAATATGCTTTTAACAAGATTACTCATTAAAATTCTGAAGTCTGTTTTGAATTTAATCTTTTTTTATCTTACTTGTTTCTCTTTGTAATCGAATGATATGATTAAACACCTTTAGGCACTTAAGGGTTTAAATGAAAACATTATAAAATACACATGACGTATACATACATACATACGAGTACATACATATACTCACGCCATTAGTTCCCAAAAAAATAAAAATGACATATAAAACAGTGTATTTTAAACTACTAGTCTTGAATAGCACTATACCAATTCTTACCGTGGATGTTCGTAAAAGGCGACTAAGGATATTACATACATACATACATACATATACTCACGGCTATAAATCCCTTAACGGGGTAACCAGAGCTTTGGAATGAAAAATTCCTCAGCCACTTTTGGAAGTTGATTGGGGAAAAGATGGTAATAATAAATGTTTTTGGTGACGGGTCTCCAACCACATCGCCCAAAAATCACTTAATAAGCCCCTATACCCTTAGTCGCCTCTTACGATCACTAACAGGCAGAAATGGGGTAGTGTTATTCTTAGCCGACACTACACGGCTAACACATGACGTATAAACAGTGTACTTTAAAAATCCAAATACTATCGTCTTGAATAGCACTATAACAATTCTTACCGTGGATGTTCGTAAAAGGCGACTAAGGATATTGGATCTTTTTATAAGATTGTTGGGCGATGCGGTTGGAGACCTATCACCAACACAATATCCTTTATTTTACAATCTTTCCGCAGTCAACTTTCATAAGTGGCTGAGGAAATTCTTATTCTAAATCCCTGTCTACCACTTCTAGGGATTTATAGTTACAATACACTTCACAATCCGTCTGTCTATCCGTCCGCCATTCTATCACCAGGCTCTATCTCATGAACTGCAATAGTTAAGTAGTTGTAATTTATGAAATTATACATTTGCTGGCATTTAAAATCAGTCAGTTTTTTAGTACCGCGTTTAGTAGGGGTTCACTGTAATAAAGAAAGAAAAAAAGAAATGCATTATGACGATGTTCATAGCCAAGTTAATAGGTGACTAGCTTCTGGGTAATGACCGGACGAGCGATTTACTTTCAAAACCCATTAAAATAAGACCAAACATATAGGGAAAGCCAATGCAAAGGCTAACCCACTTAGTTGGCTTTATTTCTTTTGCTGTGTAGTGTCGGCTTAGAATAGCACTACCCTATTTCTTCCGGTGGGTGTACGTAAGAGGCGACTAACGGTATTGGGGCTTTTTAAGGTATTTTTGGGCGATGCGGTTGGAGACCCATCACCAACAACCTTTATTTCACCATCTTTTCCCCAAGCAACTTGCAAAAGTGGCTGAGGAATTTCTAATTCCTTAGCTCTGGCTACCCCTTCTGGGGATTAATAGCCGTGAGTATATGTATTTATGTATGCTAATGAATATAAAACAATAAAATTTATTTCCATGGAATTTTTATTCCATCTATAGTTAATTTAAAATGCTTAAGTTAAGCATATATTTACACATTCATTTATACTTACTCAACACTTCTTTATTAGTAATAATCACAGGAGGTTTTCATGAACAAAAATATTCAAACTTACTCAACACACCAACTACATACGTATATCTTTCTTTTTAGTATATAAACCCCTTTTCCGAAGGCAAAGATGAGAAAGATGAATTCATTTATGACAAAAACAGCACAATATCGTACTAGTTCGATATGGTAAACAAAAATTCACTATTATAAGCTGCTTTACATGGCTGAATTAATTCCAATAAATGTCACACTATGCGCAAGTGTGTTATAAATAGTCAAGAAAATACTTATACACATAAACTATACTTAATTGGATTTTAAGAAAATAAATCTAGTACGCAGGTAGTTAGATCTAACTGGCAAATATTATTAACTGCCAACTTAACTGATGGGATGTCACCGAGAAGTTAACTATCATCATGTCCCATGTAATAAAATTACTTCTTACTATTTTGTAATAATTGAACCACAAAACCACAATGCGCCACATAAAAATAATTATGAACCTTGTAATGGGTACATCACTGAGATTAAAGATAAGGTTAAGCTCTAATTGACAAAAGTACCCTTCTTTTTAAATAATGTAGAAGTGTCAATGAGTTGAGCAAATAATCGCAATGAAACCAAAATGGTAGAGTTGTATTTAAGAATAACAGTGTATTCCTACAACACGGCGATAGTCCTACCCTATACATAACTGTGCTGTGTGTACTGTCGTCGGGGCAAACACTTAGCACTAAAGCAGCTGACGACAATGTCATATGATATTCAGAAGTATTCATACATCTACCAACCTTTGGAAAATATTATATGCCTTAAGAATGGATGAGTAAATCTAAAAAACAGCTATAGCGATTTCGCCGGAAAATAAAGTACGACAACTTTAAAATGAAAAACTGAATAGGTTTGCAATTGTGACATATTGAACAAAATAATTAATCGATTAGTCTTCGTATTAGTGGTTCAAAATGAACACATTTCATTTTTTTTCTTCAAACATTTGGACTCGCGTTGCGTGCGCTCTTGTCTGCTCCAATGGCCGAGTGCACCGCCTTCCGTGTATTAACACGCAACGCTTGCATAATTTGTAACCGCAAACAAGCACACCTTTTTACCTTATTGGCTTATAATATAGCTAAAAACAGACAATGTCTTTAAACATAATTCATAATTTTCTGTGATAGAAGCCACTGGAGTATATGGGCAATTCATATTTGAGGCAATAGAACAACACGACTGTTATAAAGCAGGGAAACTGGTTTAGCAGGAGCGCAGAGCGCCATCCCGGCTCGAGGAATTGCGCAAATATTTAAATGGTTTTCCTGCTTACTTGAGATTATTCGTTCATATGTAATCCGGAGTAACCATATATTTTCATCATTTCTTAGTTGGATTAGGTGGTCACTTACAGAAATCTTTTTAAAATGATCAAGGTATAATAAATTGACTTACCCCTTTTCATAGTTGCGAGAATGTTAGCTGGTAAAGTATTGTTAATATAGTTTCTCAATCACTGATTTAATCAGTTAATAACAAAAGTTGTATATAATAAATAAGTTGTTTTTTGATCATCGTAGAATGGATAAAAAGACGATGAATTTCATCAGCAGACGTGTCGCGTTGTATTTTTGGCCAGAGGTCGAAAAACATTTCCATAATTCAAAGACGTTTTTGCTGTTCTTCTCTTTAAAATCTTATTGTAATAAGTGGCCAATTATTCTAATAAACACGATGATAATTTGCACTGGCAAAGTTTAGCATTGGCTCGAAACTAAAAAATATTTCTTTAGTTGCATATGATAAATACTCATAAGAGATAGACAATGGATAAATACGAAATAAACTGTCCGCTCTAACCACTTGAGAAATTGTCAGCTTATAATTTTTGACTATGTAAATTAAATGCACTCTTTGAGCAAATATGTAGTTCTTAAAGATAAACACACAGTAGGTTTTTCTTGCAAATTCGATGTCTTATAGGTCTATTCTCGAGAATAATCAAGACCCTTACACCATTCCATGACACGAAAACACATCATCAGAGCGGACCGGACTAATAGTCCGCAGAATAGCCTATCATCAACCAATATACGTTTTGCTACTGGACATAAGTAAGCCTCTCCTAAAATATTTTGACAACGACCACTCCTACGTTGGTCTCATCTATCGGCTTCCCGTGACTTTCACCAAGCCGTGACTCTACCTTGTGGGAAGCCTATTATGTTGTACGTCACCACCGTGACCTTGAGTCTTAGCGGCCGTCTCGTCGGTTCTGAAATTATATCAACTTGGTATAAGTTCTTTGGAACTACTCGTAAAATGATGTCGATTGGTATTTAAAGTTCTAATTTTCTACTATCTGTGAAAAGCCTATCCAATAACATCTCTTCATATAGTTCAATTTAATAAAACAAAGTGTCACGACTTAGCAAAGTTAGTCAGTTGGAAATTGTGTCGCAGAGCTTAAACTAATGACAAGATATAAGACATGAGCATTTAAGCAGCTATATGGAGCTGGTAGCATTTGTACAATGTGGAACGAGCACATTTACTCACATGCGTACATGGAAAAGTTTAGCCGAGCCCGCCCGAGCTAAGTGGGTAATAATCGTAAAACAAACGCTGCAATTTCAGCTTAAGGTTTCATTAAAAGGTCTTCTTATATTCTGTAACACAGAACGTAAATCATGCGAAAAGGGCAAAAAGGTTGGCATTAATAAGAAAACTTCTTTTGTATTACAGAAGTATGAATATATTTTTAACGTCTTTAGCCATGAATCTTTAGAATGTATTGTAAAAAACAAAAGATATATAATGTCATTTTAGACGTATACTAAGCCGACACTACACAGCCTTTTATAAATATGTTTATGTGAAATAACATTTTAAAATCTGACGAATATTCCACACGCCTTAATGGACTGTAAAAAAAGCAAAAGAAGCTCCCATCCAACGCGAATTTAATTTCCAGCAAAGAGAATAAGAAGCAGCCTTGTTTTATCAAATATGTATGTGAACGATGTGTTCCGGATTACGTACTTTCCTTGGAGCTTTGTGCTGCTATACCAAGTTCACGTTAAATATTAATCTGACATTCAGGCTCGTTTATTAGACTCAAGAGTAAACGTTAGGGCGTACTCCAAAGAATTATCAGGGATTTTATTAATAATTCATGGTATTAATTACATATGTCACTTCTGAGATCCTATTAGGGTAAGTAGTTGTGGGAATGTCTTTGCTGTCATAATTTATCGCTTAGTTAAGCTTAGTTTCAGATAGCAATTGATAAGGATAATGAAAGTAATTATCTGAAAATGCCTTATTAAAGTACGGCTGTAAGGACTAACTACCTTTTTTAAGAACATCTATGACTTCTTTGTGTCTCTCTTCTTACATTACGCAGGATATGATTATATACAGACTGCTTCCTTCAACTTTGCACTATCAGTAATCAGTGTGCAAAGTTTTATAAAAATATGCTGATTACAATGCCGTTTCGAGATGTTATGTTCTTGCACAATATGTTTTTAGAAATTATATGAAATAAAGCAATGATTATCTTTATTATACCAAAAATCTGAAATAGTGTTTGACCTTCAATGTTCTTTAAAGCACATAATTATGTTTATTGCAATCTATTAAAAAACGATGACCATCATAGCTATGCATATACTTCTTTAGAATTTAATATTGTTTAACATATTTTTAAATAAAAATGTATACTTCACGAATTGATTATACGTATACGCACGTACGTAAATGTATATTGTATATATAGTAAGAATTAGCTAGGTTATACGGTTTCATTTACCATAAATCTATTGTTTCAATGGATTAAAAATAAATATATTGCATAAACATTATGATTGCATAAGTTGATGAAAAAAGTGCTATGTATTAAGATACTACATACATAATTACCTTGCTTACTTGCTTTACCCAGAAAGTTCCCGATTGCCACATATATTTTTTTATTTTTGAGATTGCTGTTGTTTGAGAGTTGCTGAGATAGCATATTAATAAAAACTTTTAAAACATACAAAAATCTTTACATACCGTATTTCTTGCATCATAACGTAACTCTTTTATTACTCTACATTTTAAAGCAACCATTTACAGTAGTTTCAATTGAAAAATGAACCTTCTAGGTACAATTTATTGTCATTTGGCACAGTCTAGCTCGGCTAGAGAACAAGTTAAGCACACGAGCCAAGAACATGGATACAAGTACGTATACTATACTTATGACACTAAGAACAAGTGTTCGGAATTTGTGGCACGAAACATTGTTTCCGTTTCTACTTCCGCCGCCATTTCCTCTGGAACTTGGCAATTTGGCGGGAACACACTTCGGTGATTTTCACATGAAGTTCTATAAAGTTTGCTCAACATTACCCAATATCATCTGATTGAAATTAATGGACACAAAGGCGAAAGAAGATCGTTTTTGTGGGTCGACAACATAAAACCTTCATCTAGTAATCCTGTAATTGTTCTTTGAATGTATGTTTATGTTTATGGCTACTATTCCCCTTACTGCTGCTAATTTGTTCTGGCAATGGTCCATGTTTTTCGCCAATCATTCATTGTATATTTATGTGCAACGAAACTGCCAGAAGATAAACAGAAAACACATTACAAAAATTGATTTAGTGCCCATTTTGGAAAGTTACTAAGTGCGAGTATATTCAAATTAAATCCATTAGTGGTGTAAGACCAGTGCAAATGCACACGAGTATGAATATCTGTTTAAACCGGGATAGTGGTTAATATCATTTAAGCAGGGACATATTGCCTTAGTGTTGCTACTACGTGTATTCGTGTTAACCGACATTGTATGCCACAATGTTGTACTATGTGTTTTCATGTACCGAAACGATACAGTTTATCTAGTTTAAGCGGGGTGTTAAGCCTAATTAACTTGTTTGTGCATGAAACCATATGTCGGGATTATTTACTAATCAATTGAGGAAAGAAAAAATTTGACACCAGTGGGACAAAAACCCATGGATGTTTGTTATAGTTTATTACACAATTGCTTTTTATCAACCCTGCTGGTTTTGAAGAGCAATCCTGTCTGTTCCTTGTTTTTGGGTCATCATTTAAATTAGGACAAAAATCTCCGCCGACTACCTAAGATCCACTTTTTTCTGTTTTATCAACCGTTAAAAAACGGAAATTATATGTATGATCAATCACTCATAACTTTTAAAAGGGTAATCCGAACTATTTCCACTATAAGAGTATGAAAACTAGGTATTAATGAGGATTCGCTCACTGATGTTATGCTTCATCACGTATAACTTTTTCACAGGTTTTTGCTTCAATGTTCGTTTTATAGATATTTTGAATCAGTTTGAAGACTAAATTCACAACCTAAAGGTAGAAAAACAAAAGACGATTGTTTGTTCAATTGCATATTCTAATGTTGAGTTGTGTATAATTAAATTATTATGATAAGAAATAAAAACGTAGTGGCTACAAAAATTAAAAAAAAAAAAACAGGAAAGGAAATGATAATTTCAGTTTTATCTTTATCACTTAGTTATTAAAGTATTGGAGACATTACTTAGTTTTAAACAGTCAATAAACGTGACTGTAACTCAATAAATAACCTCAAATTTAAAAGAAAGCAACATAAATTGACAGTGCTACGTAAATTTTCGACATTTTAAACAATCTATTGATTGGCGCTTACTGATAATTAATTAGGAATACTATTTTGTATTACTTACAATAAATGTAATACTTAAAGCACTATGGTATATACTGTAAGTATACTGTAAGTATGGAACACTGATTCTTAATACCATGTCAAATTGGATGTAGTTTTTGATATCAATAATATTCATAACTTTAATGAAGCTATAGATATTCAGATACCCATTAGAACATATTAAATTTAAAGCAACAAAACGTTTCATAGAACAGTATAATGAGATGATTTCTTAGAATTCTTAGTTTTTAATATTATAATAAGGCTGGTTCCGGTCTTACACTTTAAAACAAGCATATAATCTGTACAGCTTAGCTCGAGTATGTCGGTAAAATGGAAAAAGCCGTCATAAATCTTAGAAGGCTGAAAAAATGTGTACGTTTTTATGACATTCTTCACAAAATTCATCAGATTAGAGAAAATGTTGCTTTTATAGGTGGTTGTAAGATCAGATTAAACGCAAAGTAGATATTTTGAAGCGGGGTACTAGAAAAAGCAAATGTCTTCACTTCTTTACTATGGCATCTCACGAAATGACTAAGCAAGGAAAGGAATTTATAGCTCTTTGTTACGAGATGTGATTGAAAACCCATCGACAATTTTACCTAAAAATACGAGTGCAGCGATTCTAAATTAAATTAAGTTGAAACAGAGTTCTTTTTTACTTTAATACTCCACAAAAGCTTGGGCTATTTTTAATCATTAGATACACGATCACAACCTGTTCACTTCTTGTATTGAAACACTCGTCACTGCACGAATAAACCCATACTCGAACGCGCAGTGTGATATTAAATCGAGGAGTACTTTTGGACACCTAACAGCTTCATCATGAGACACATCGTTAGAGCCTAGGTTCAAATGTTATTAAATTACACCTACTTACTTACCTATACGCACGGCTTTAATCCCAAAAAAAGATACTGATTCTAAAGACACTAATCATGCGAAGAGGTTTTGTCTTAAATTTTTGATTTTCTATGACCACCTTTTACCTGCATCTTCAAAATCGTATAAAATTTTACCTCAATCAACACTACAAAGTGGGTTTAAACTTTCAAGACTTCACCCGGTCAAATATACGTTGCAAGTTAAATTATAGCTTTTATAAAGGCTTTCAAAAAGCTTTTAAAACAGGCATCAATATCAGGATAAAGTAATAGAAGTTAAGTTTTTAGCCATGTGTGCTGTTTTCACGCGATATTTCGCCTATAAACTTCACAGCTATTTGTTGGAAACCTATTTTTTATATTTTATATACATTCATATACTCACGGCTATGAATCCCTAAAAGGGGTAGCCAGAGCAGAGGAGTTATAAATTCCTCAGCCACTTTTGGAAGTTCAGTGGGGAAATTATGGTAAAATAAAGGTTGTTGGTGATGCGTCTCAAACTGCAGCGCCCAAAAATCTCTTAAAAAGCCCCATTACGGTAAGGGTAACCCTTAGTCACCCTTTACGTACACCAACCACGGGGTAGTGCTATTCTTAGCCGACACTACTCAGCCAAATTTTGATAAAAACCGACAATGAATAGGGTCATCCACGTAGTAATTTGGTTGTAAAATAATGATTGTTGGTGGTGATCCGCACCGCCCAATGATCACTTAAAAAGCCCCAACATCCTTAGGCACCATACGAACATCCACGGATAGAAATGGGGTAGTGCTATTCTAAGCCGACACTACACAGCATAAAAATAGGCTGTGTTAAAAAAGACATGTACAGGGAGTTTAAAGAATAAAAACCATGTTTAAAATACTGTGGATACTATAGAAGCTCGAGAGCTTTGACAGGGTTGTACAAATTTAAAACTAATAGTCTTCGCTCTGCCTACCGTAATGGGAACTAGTGGCGTGTGTGTACGTATATTTATGTATGTGTGTATCTTTCAAACGTATTCAAATGTTCATCTATGGTTCAAATAATGACCTGTCTATATTTTGAGTACATGTCTGCGTCTGTCAGCCAGCGAATCTTGATTGACATGCCTTTATCATTTCACGGAACATGACGTTATTGAACAACTTGATTTACATAATATCGATTAGTGTAGTGCACATAACTGGTTTAAAGGTGTGTTTGTAAAGATTATTACGAGAAAAATATGTATTAACTAGGTTGGCAAGGGACCGTCGGATGCCAATAAAAGGAGCGAAGCTAGCAATTGCCTGATTCTCAGATATTACTTATCGTTGAACGATTTATTCTACAAATATCTCAACACGCGTTGCTATGCAATTTGTTATGATTCTTTGAATATACTTGTTGGTTTACCTAAACGCGTGATTGATTCTACACAAAACTGCAATGTAGTTATAGTCCTGATTTTTGAAAACTTAAATTGTTTACAATTTTCATTGTTTAAAAAAACATATCTAAATAGCTAAATACCTATTTGCATTGAAAAAAATATTTTAAAAAATTTTTGGGAAAAATGTTCTAGAACTCGAGTATTAGCGTTCAAAAGTTCGAAAAATTACCAACTGTTAAGGCCTCTCGAACAATAAGGGGTATCCTAGCGTATGGCTGAATACCGACATACATACTAAATTTGCAATCTTTACGAAGAGCCCTTCGCTGCATCCACTTGCCAGAATTGTGACAATATTTACCAAATGCAAGGAGAAACAACAAACAAATACACGACCAATAAATATTTTATGAAATACTTCGACTACTTCAATACGATTTTCGGCGTAATGAGTACAATCGGAACAAATTAATACAAAGAGAGACGCAGAAACTGTCATTACTAACTGGAATAGATATAAGTCATGAATTCGAACAAACGTGTTCTAGGTTCCTGCTTGCTTGCTAGGCTTATTTAGTTTGGAAGTCTGGTGGCAAAAACAATATTATCGAGAAACGTCAACGACTGAAGTATACAGTATCTACATAGATGTACTAATATAAAACCGTAGATAAGTCATGGGCGCTCATAAGTGGCACTTAAAAAATAGGCTAAATGGCTCATCTGACTTCAGTCGCGCACTAGCTGCCGTCGCAATCGTTTACCTGTTTTGGCGTGTTTGTTTATCAAAATAATCGAGAATGCCGTCGTGTGTGATGAGATTTTGCACAAACTATAGTAAAAAAAATACTAAAATGATGAGATTACTTATCATTCGCAAGCATTATAAATTTACAACGTTTTAATTATAATTTATAATAAATCGTGTGTATAGCTCTCTTTGTCAAACGGCCGTCTTAGTGTCATATTTCACGACGGTACAGAGAAAATATGTTTATCTCTTTTTAGCGCTTGCTTTAAGATATGCTATCTCGCCTACATTTCAAATGTATTTCTTGGTGTGTTGTTTGGATATATTTCTAGTGGTGTGCGTTCATCTGCCACAATCGGTGCCACTCGTAAGCGCCGGTTTCCTCGTAAATGACCTATCTAACGTTTTTTAATCTATGAGTATCTATAATAATAATTTCGTTAAGGAGTATGGTAGACTCAATCGACACCTCCTTGTCCTTTGTGAAACGATTGATAAACATTATGAAACGGAACGTTTATATCATCGGGTGACAGTCAATATGGCGACTAAGATTTGTTTGTCAGCAATCAGCACCATTAAAATTTAGCAAAATACTCGACAATCCGAATTTTGCGGATAGATGTTGTCGACTCAAAATCATTATTTTTTATGTATTATTATTCAGGTAAGGTTTCGATCGGGTCTACCGTACCCCGTGACGAAATTATTATATAGATTATATTTTCACGCGCTGGCAATGTTTACGTAATTTTTCCATATACAACATTATAATTTTTTAATGGTGATTATTCCTCCGATTTTTATCAAAATTGACATAAACCATCTAGACATAGTCCTTGACAACCATGCAAAATTTCAGGGTTCTGAGTTGAGCCGTTTGGGAGGAGTACGATCACAACGAAATGCAAAAGTCGGGGGTAAATGGAGCTTCGCTCGCTACGCTCGCTTCGCTCCAATAACTAAGTAAACTGTAAAAGATCTGGTGAAACAACACTATCTCACTGAAGCGCTGTAATACTGTTGCTTTTTTAAACTATATATATTAATTATATTTCTAAAACGTATATGTGTATTTCATATAGGTATTTGTATTGCTTGTATATATAAAAGTATGTAGTTATATATGTATGTGTTCATATTCGTTAAATATCTATAATATTTTGTATGATTAATATTTATATTGTTATTTAAATTAAATAAGTTAGTTTTAAGTAAGCTTCATCATGTTTCATCATCATGTTTTTTTTTAGCCTTGTTTTGTGCATCTACCCAAATAATTAATTTATCGATCTCACCTTCCAAAGGTTGTCTGGAAGAGATCGCTTTTAGCGATAAGACCGCCAATTGTACCTCACTGTAAACTGTTTGATCATATTATTATTTTGTAAATTTATTTTTGATGTGCAATAGAGAGTTATTCTATTCTATTCTAAACTTTTTTTGTGTTAGTTAGGAATAGCATTTTGCCATACATTTAGTTTTAGTTGCTGAAAAAATGAAAAAGAGGTTTTGAATACATTTGGAGTCGGAAGCCTTCTATCATTTGAATTCCTAATTTGAATTTTGATAAAGGTTCAGCATTATTTAATTTTATAATTTATACTAAGTTTCATAATGGTATTAATTTAGGACAAGGCACACAGAAAAGACGTAAAGCCAGGTATACATTGGTGCAATGCAATGCAACATGTAATGTAATATTCTACATTACATTGCATGTTCCCTGCTGCCGTGGACGTGTGGCGCGCGCGGTACGCGCATTGACTACGTAACATGTGTTCCCGCATTTTGTTGCAAACGTTAGCCCTCGTCACACTTGATATTTTCTTTGACTGCATCACCCTATTTCAGTCAATAAATTAACGAATCATGGAGTCTGAAGATAGCCTTCTTGCTCTGGCGATTATAAGTATTCCTCTATCAATAAAATTCGCATATGGAAACGCAACGAACGACCGTCCACGGCTAGGTCCTGCCCACGTTGCGCGCGCCTTTGTGTTCGCACCAAAAATATACAAATCTCGGATCGAGCCTTGCACGAGTTGTAACGCACGACTCAGGCGCAGTTCGTGCGCGCGAGGCGTCCAAATCTTCAGAAGTTGTTACAAAGTATGTTACCTTGCATGATACATTTGATCAACGTGGGCGTCCAATTCTTACATTGCATGTTGCGTTACATGTTGCATTGCACAAATGTATACCAGGCTTTACAAACATTAGCGCGCAGGCAGCAGGGAACATGCAATGTAAAGCCGGGTATCCATTGGTGCAATGCAACATGTAATGTAAATTATGAATAAATGATTTTCTTTCTTGATTTGTAATGTAAGGTTATGTGATCGAATAAAAGATAGTGTGATTCGTAAAAGGTGTGATGTGGTGTGGAAGATGATATTGTGAATAAAGATAGAAAACGGAATGTTAGGATGGTTTGGGCTCATAGAGAAGATAAAATATTTTTAATTGGTAAAAGTGATTTATAGAGCCAATGTTGGAGGCAATGTCCCACCAATCCTTTTTAGTGACAATTTAGAGTATACGGTAAAACCTAAAAATGGTTTATGTGTACTTGTTATGAATATTGAAATGTAAAAATATTTTATTCAAATAAATGAAAAAAAAAAAAAAATGTTAGTAGACGACAACCACGGAAGACAAATCTGGACCAAATAGATAGTGTGCTCAAAAAGAGCATATGTCAATAGATTGATGGATGTAAACGAAGCTAGAAAGGTTTACCAGGATCTTACAAAATGGAGATCGATAGCCTCTACCTACCGTAATGGGAATAATTGCGTCGGTATGATATGAATGTATATAGATAAAGAAAAACAGGATTATCACTCTTAAAGAAATATTAAACAGATATTTCTTGATACCCCTTTTATCATTTAAAGGTAACAGCTACGAACCTGGCAAATTTAGTGCGGTGTCAGTAACTTAAACATAAAGAGTAAAGCTTATGCAAATCGCGCCGCAACAGATTCTACCTAGTTTATAAGGCAAATAGCTGTACAAAAGGAATATCATAGTAAATTTAAAAGCAACACCAGTACCGTTTTGCTGACAGAATTCTCTCACGGTAAATATTTTATTTAAACTCAGCATCTTACATTTTGGGTCTTGAACCGGGATTAATCCGAGGTTCTGTTAATTTTGTATATATTTCCGGATTTCTCACTTTATTGTTTCGCTGGCTGCCGAATTGAGTCTTAGGATAAATTATTCAGGCCGGGGTTGGTTAAGGCACGCAGTTGTCTAAACATTGAACATAGGTCGAATATTTTATGGAACAGTTTTCTCCATTAATTTGTAAATATTGGGTGAAATTTATTTAAACTTCATGGGAATAATAACTGAGGGTTAACTGAAGGGTAGATCTTCACTTATATACGAATACTTTTAAATATCATTATATATTTAAAAATAATTATACATAATGATATTTAAAAGTATTCTGTGAGTTGTCAGTATGTTTATGTTACTTCTATCTACTATTTGAAATCGAATCTTTAAAACTTCCAATATTTCAACTTTAACATGTGAAATTCAGCGTGACATTGGTGGTAAATACTTAACTCTATTCAATATTCACTTCGTAAATTTCCAAAAGGGTTACAGGGTACTAAAATGTTTGTAGCCAGCCATGGGTGTCTTAAGTAATAAGTAAGTAGTAGAAAACTAGCCGAGCCGGTTAAAATTTGTCGCATTTTTGTATCGTCACATTTTCTTGTGAACCTTCTTACAGAAATAAAGTACTGTAATTCGTACCTTTTGACGTTTTCTAGATTTGATTGGGAATTCTATAGGTCAGATCCAAACTACGACCAAGGGTACGAATTTAAAGTTGGTTAACTATTTAACAACGGTGCTTTAATAAGATTTATAAGATTCCTAAATAAATCTATTTATTCTGTATACTTTTCTAAAATATACATTTAAAATGTATTCATTCATTATCCATGATAGAAGTTGAGTTACTGAGTGGAACAAATGAAGCGATACGCTTTTTAAGATAATGCATGTTATTAAAAGTACTCATTAAAAATATGAAATGAAAATTTTTAAGATTCCTAGATTGGGAATTAGTTGTTTATTTTTTGTATGATAGGCATGATAGCTGATTGTAAAAGAGAACAGTATTTAATAATTGAGGCATAATCTCAAATGCAAGAAGCATGGCTTCTTAGTACGATTGGTGATGCCACCGTTGTGCCTTTTCTTATCACCTGTTATCATCGTGAGTAAGGATTGTAACCCCGTAGCTCACCTGATTGAGTATACCTATACTTTAACATCTATCAATAATATTACTCAAAAACCTATATTTTCCTCTCTTTGAATGCTATGATATAAAATATTTCAAGTTGTACAGTGCATTACTGTTTGAAACTTAGGCACCAATTACATATTTACGGCTCCCACAGATCTGTGTTTCAAACGTGCAGGAATAAGCGGATTTACAACGGCTGCGGCATTCTGTAACAATGTGGGATTCAGCATGGAAAATGTATTTACGGTCGACAATGCGCATTATGGCATTGCAATCTAATTATGTCTGCTACGACTTAGGGCTCGGCGAAATTTCATGAGATTACTCCTATTTAACTGAAAATAAATAAATGCAATACGTTGTGACGGTGGTTAAACAACTTAAAGGTGATAAGATCGAACAAAGTGACAGACAATTAATTAAATTAATTTCTGTCTTTCTGACGTTCACCATTTTAGTCAGAATGTTCTACGGCAGTAATTTTCATCTAAAATCTTTGTTTGTTTCATATCCTAAAGAAACCGGGCGTGTTGCCAAGTTAAAAGTTGCATAGTAGCCAGCAAGTGCGACAGGGTATAACGAGTTAGATTGGATAACCTGATATGAACTACGTTTGCTCTTTAATAGAAAGAACTTTGTAAGGATTGGGTTAATTTTGGTCTTGTTTTAGTTAAATCAAGGTATAGATAAAGTTTCAAGATATTTGGTCACATTGCAAATATTTTTTCTACTTGTAATGGTATATCTTTCCAATTGCCCTCATTCGAACTAAGGTTCTTACGATAATAATAATTCGAAAAAAGTAAAGGAAGAAACTCAAATAAAAAAAAGGAAATCAAATTTATATTAATTTAAATATAGTTCTTTATTAAATTTAAATAGCTATACACATATTTGGAGAAAATATATTAACCATTAACTTAAACTAAATCAAAAATAATAAAAGATTAGAAGTAACACAACAAAATTAGGCAAACAGGCCGCCCCAAGCCATACCCGGCCCAAAGGTTCCAATCACACTGGCAGCATTTCCACGCTGCACAGCGAGCGAAATCATCTGGACCAGAAATGCCCCTGAGCGGTAGTCCAATCCCCGATCCCTCAAACGACGACCAATTTCCCTGACAAAGTTCCAACCCTGCGATCCCCACACCCCCATTGTCTCGACGGCTAATGGTACAAACCAGTAACTCCCCATCAGCTGCGCGTACTTAATTGATTTTTGTACTTAATTGATAAAGTTAGATTATCAAACATGACCGTTCATGAGTTCTTTTTTTTGGTTATTTATTTATTATCAAGGGGTGTCAACTTATACACAAAGCATTGATACATTAAATTAATGCATAGTATATTCATATCAATATACATATATTTTTTCATTGATCATACGTATTAATAATTTATGCGATGGTTGTGTGGTATATCAAAACGTCGGCCAAACATATCACGAAAGTGATTAAATATAAATTTCGTTGGTTAATCCCGATTAGTATTTATATTGTCTACAAACCGCGAGAGTTTAAAAAGTGTACTTTTCAACTTAGTTATTACCTATGTAAAAATCATTATTTCCATTATTACACAGTAAAAAAAACGAGCAAATAGGTGGGTTTCTCATATAAGTATATAATCAACCACTGCTACCATCCCAGAGAGAGGCCCCAAATCCCACCTCATACGGCAGTCATCTAGTCAGGAAAGATTGGTTAGTAATATTCTAAACCAACGACAAAACAATGCAAACCAGAACTTATCTAATATATCTTTTTTTTTTCTCAGAAAAATTTATTAATCTTTATTATATGCCTACCTTTTTATATGTATACAAAATTTAGCCAATTAATATATTTACACAATTAACTATATACAGGTTAAAAAAAATATATTATAATATATGAAAAACCTAACCTAGATTAAATTATATAAAAAATGCTCTCGAAATCGCTGCCGCCTGGTGGCAGGGTTCCGAGAAGGCTGGCTGCATTACCTCTTTGAATCGCTAAGCTAATTCTTTGAGCGAAGAATGCGCCAGCCCTCGGATCTCCGCATTTCTCGATCATTAACGTGTCATAGCACAGCACAGTATTGGTCACCAAACTCCTCCTAAACGGTTTAACCGATTTTAATGAAATTTTGCACACATTTTTTATACTTCTAAGTGATAAGGGTGTTCCACCCAAAACATTTTATTTTTATTTTATAGAGTAGAAATAATTTATATGGCAAAACAACGTTTGCCAGCTTAGCTAGTGAATATATAAAACGCAATTTCGTTTGGATTGCAACGAGATTTATGACAGCCCTCTTAAGCCCAGATGAATGACGTCGTGTGACGCCTCATATGACACAGCCATTATTCTGCCGCCAATCCCAGATACGCCACTAGACATATTACTACGGTAATGACGTTTCTGTTCACAATCCCGAATACTAATGACCTTTAATTTCTCGTAACGGCTTCCATGCTTTTTATTATGAATGACCTCGTTCTGGACTGTGAATTAAAAGGCAGTTTTTCATGTTATTGCTTTCTAGTCGGTTAAAGTTTATGATTATAGTCGGCATTATTACATCTGTGTTTATTTGGATTTACCACTTTATGTTTATCGGGTTAAAACTGACCTTTAGGGCCGGCGCTGACTGCCGGCATGGCACAGGATGGCACGGTAAGTTCTGCTGCAGCATTCCGAAGGATAACACGGCCTTCCGCGGCATGCCGTGGTATGTCGCGGCATGACGCGGCATGCCGTGGCATGACACGGCAAATAACTCCGCGCATGTTCAAAGTTAGTTGTGTTCATAATGATTGACTGGGATTTAGTATTTAACGTATTATACACTCCTACCCTTGCACTCCCCCCGCGCGGCGAACGGACTGCGCCGCGTACTGGCGGCCCGTATCATGCGCGTGCGTCTCGCGAGATGCGGCAGTACGCCGCGGCATCCCGTGGCATGCTTAGGCACGTTCTGTCCTACCGCGGCCTCCCTCGGCATCGTTGTGTCAAAATAAAGTAACATGAATTCTATACTAATGGTTATAAGATTAAAAATGGGTATATCAGTACCGAAATCCTTTGCCATGACACGCCGTGCCATGCCGGCTGTCGGCGCCGGCCCTTACTTAATACGAAATAGTTGCCAGAGCTAAGGAATTGGAAATTCCTAAGCCACGTGTGGAAATTTTTGTGGGGAAAAGATGGTAAAATTAAAGGTTTTCGGTGATGGGTCTCCAACCACATCGCCTAAAAATCCCTTAAAAGTTCCAAATCCGTTAGTCGCCTCTTACGTACACCCACCGGAAGAAATGGGGTAGTGTTATTCTATGCCGACACTACACAGCAAATGAATATGAAGTATTTAAATTTTAATGATTTTCAGTTTCTTTTACGAGCTTGTGTTAGTGTGCTTAAATTATACTACACTGGAATTAAAACATGAAAAAAAGACTGACTTTTTAAGTAATAAATAAAGAATAAATGAAGGAAAGAAAAATTTAGAAACCGGCTCGGATCAAACCCGCGACCTCGGGTATACGCCCCGTCTCTGCCAATTCGGTATGCAAAGTTTTTTTTTGGCATTTATTTGATAGTAAACACGAAAATAATAGACTGATTTGAAGATTTTTCATTCAAAATGAGTAGTTGTAAAGTTATGTTTTTTTATAGATTGTTTTTCTTTTATTCTTAATGATGTCGTCGATCGATAAAAATACGAAACGACATGCAAATAAAGCGAAATGTTCATTAAAAATGTTTCTGATATCAAAAAAAAACACGGATTAGTGATCTCAAATTATATTATTACGATGCTATATTAAATAAACCTATGATTTTCAGTATTATATTAATAAACTGCAAAAACGAATGTCTTTGAAATGACATTGAAGGTCAAACACTGTTACAGTTTTTTGATAAAATAAAGGTCATCTTAGCTTTATTTGATTGAATTCCAAGAAAATATTGTTTGAAACCATAATATCTCGAAATGGTTTTGTAATCAGCATCACTTTAGTAAAACTTTGCATACCGAATTGAGCTACAGTGTCAATGGCTTCCAGTGCAAAATTCTTCTATTCTTTGTTTCTTTTATACTTTCAAGTAGTGTTTGTGTTTCCGAAATTTTCTTTCCTTTATTTATCCTTTGTTTATTAGTAATAATCCCCACATGAGGTTTTCATGAACAAAAACATTCAAATTACTTTTCCAGTATTTAAAAATATTATTTGCTACTTCACTCATATATTATTAAGCTAAGCTTAATATATAAGCAACTTTATTGGCGGGCTGATTGACTGAGAAACCGTATGTTTTGGTCCAAATTGTTATTGAAGAATCGTAATGCTTGAAATCTATATGATATAAGATGTAACAAAAATGCCTTGAGTTTATACTAGATTCAGTAATTCAGTGTACAGTTAGTTAAGAATCTGTATTAATAAAGAACTATTTGTAACAAAATTTTCTACAATTTTTAAAAATAGTACAATACTCCTTTTCTTTCATTCTCAATTTTGGAAATTGAAATAGAAATTGTTTGCAATTGCTAAAACTCATCTTAACTTTAATTCTGGGAAAAAATTTACCAACAATAATGTAATAAGTAAACCTAACAACTTATTTATAAGTAGAATTGTAAGTACTAATAGAATAACAAAATGGAATTCCGAAAAAAATGCTGTTTCATCGACAGTTCATTAAGGTTTGAAAAATGTTTTCTCTGCGACATTTTGATGGTCCAATTCAAAGATAAGTTTCTTGTAAATAAAGTGTTGTTGCTCAGTGTTTATTTAACCCTACTAGTCTAAAACATTTCGTTAGATTCGAAAATTTCTTAATTTTAATTAATTTTAGGAAAATAATTAATTTTTAATGTCGTTTGTAGGACTCAGTTTTCTTGATTATTAGAATATAGCTCAGCGCACTGCTGAACTTATTTTTTAGGAAAAGGTTTCTACTGAGCAGAAGCCTTTAAGCGTACAGATATTATTCCAAAAAAGGAGTAACCAGAGCTTTAAAATAGCAAAATTCTTGATCTTTTTTGGAAGTTATACTTTTTGAATCTTCTTGTTTAACACCCGCGGGAAGAAATTGGTTACTACAAACCATCTCTTACGTAAGTTTCTAGAACGGATAGTTCTATATTAATTGTGACAGATTTAATGTCAATTTTATGATGTGTGCTAAAGTGTTAGATTTCAAATCTGATTGTCGGATGGTCCCCTAAAAATTTAAATTCCAGTCCAATTTGTCACGTGTGTCGGCGTTGGTAATCTTGTAGTTTCATCCTACACAGACATCTAACAACAGGATAAAGAACATACAT
Source organism: Bedellia somnulentella (assembly GCA_963576735.1). Classification (NCBI taxonomy): domain Eukaryota; kingdom Metazoa; phylum Arthropoda; class Insecta; order Lepidoptera; family Bedelliidae; genus Bedellia; species Bedellia somnulentella. The sequence continues at coordinate 9,164,217 of OY755172.1, read as the reverse complement.
ATTCTCACGGCTATATATCTCTGAAAAAGGTAGCCAGAGATTCGGAATAAGAAATTCTTTAGCCACTTTCGGAAGTTGAGGGGGATAAATATGTAAAGTTAAAGTTGTTGGTGTAGGTTGGAGAACCGCGTCGCCCAGAAACCACTTAAAAAGCCCCTGTTACTTCATACGCTTCTTACGATCACCCACAAGTAGAAATGGGGTAGTGCTATTCTAAGCCAACAAAACACAGCTAGGATAAACCTAATAAAATGATTAGTGGATTCAATCATTGACATTCCTTGGCAAATACAGTATAGACCGTCATTTTGGTTCTCACCTAACGATTCTCAGGTAATGTATTAAATAGAAATTGATCAGCACAAATTATATGTCTCGGTGGAATGATATGAGAAACTGAGATATTATAAGCTCGTGGCAGGATGGTGTGTATGTAAGTGATATTAATTTGATGTAACATACTTTCATACCGGTGTGTAGAGGTGGTGGTGGTTGCGGCGCGCCGTCACTCACTTAGTTTCTGCATGGTTGTCGTCGCGAGCGCAGCAACCTTTGCCTGCTTTCGCTGCTACCACTACCTCATTGTACCGCGACTTTTTCGTATTCATTGTGACTCGAGTGCCTTTTTGGGATTTGCCAGTTTTTGTGTTGGTCAGTATCATTTTATTGTGTTACGTAAATGCGGCGTAAAATTACACTTGAGAGTGCTTAATCTTAAACTAGTTTTATTTCCCGGGTTTAGGCTTGTCTTGTTACTTTTCTTTACGATCGAAGAGGTGGTTAACTGAGTTGTGCAATTTTTACCGGTGTATTATAAATACATGACACTTTACGCAGGAGTACTTTCCTATTTGTTAAGTAACTATATTTAATTATCATTAATACTGTGAAGTAAGAGGATTAAAAGAACATTTATGAGAAGAATGATGAATGTGAGGCAAGTGAGAGAAATTTGGCAGCATTGTAAAAGTGGCAAACAAAAGTTACTGCCTACCCTAATGGGAGTAAATAGTCTGAGAAGATCTAAGTAAGTAAGTAATTAATACCAACGAAAAGTAAATAACTTATACCTTTGAAAAGTTTCAAAGGAAAATTGTAATTACAGCTTTTCAATTGTGCCCCAATTTAATTATTTAAGATCAAAGAGCGAAAAGTTTCCAAGTAAGAGCCCTTTTAATTGGGTCATGTTTGGCTCGTAAGTACTAAATTACTTTGGCAATACCGAAGACCAGTTTGCGAAGTTATATCACAGTTTAAGGCACAGTATTTCTATTGACGATATTATGTCATAGGCTAAAAGTTGCTAAGAAACGCTGTACTACGGGTTGGGACGACCGCTTAGGAAATATTTAACCACATTGGTTTGTTGCTTGGTAGGGCTTTCGTCATCAGAACCTTATCATTTATTATGTTTAACTGCATATTTTAAATGCATGCTTTTAATTTCTGAAGTTGAAGATACAATATAAAGATATGTGTGTTATTTCCTGAAGTATGTATTGCATTATAACTGTAAAATAAGTCTTAATACTACTACATAGTAGGGATCTAAAACAGAAAAAACAGTTCATGAAGCAATTCATATATGCATTAGCATAATAATGGCTAAGGTTGAGTAGTGATTATAAGGACTAATTTCTTGTTTCATCCTTCTAAGCAACCTTTTAGAATAACAACAATAGCTCAGTGGAAATACCAATTTTTTATGCAATAAACGCGAGTTCATAACCGAATTAGTTCAAATTCTATTTCCACAGTGACAAAATACAATGTGAGCAAACCCACATGGCAGAGTTCTTTTTAGTCATATACAGCGTATTCGTACAAAGCGGCGATAGGCCTTCTTCTTATCACATGAATGCACTGGCCAAGCAAAAGCTTCTCTTTCACATAAAAAAATGTTTTTTTACGTTTGAATTTCATTGAAAATGTGTGTTGACTTAAACAATAGAAAGGTTCTACATTGACTGGAATGGATATTGCAGGCTTGAATTACCTGATTATCCGAAAATTAAATACTTGTAGTACTAAGTATTTAGAAGTAGTGTAGCAGAATATCATCCACCTTAGTAAATAAAAAATAGTATTGAAAACATATGCCTAGCCGCAGGACATAGATAGCGTCAAAATTATATTGATTCAGATTAAAACACCTTATAAAAATGGTAATATCAACGATCCCAACTACTGAAACTACAGTCAAATGTATATTAAATGTAGTTAACTGACTTAACTAGATTTTTTTTATTATACGTAGATAGCGATAAAAATCTAGAAAGAAAATTAAGTACAACAATAAACCGTGCTAATTTAAAGCGATTGCAGAACATTGAGTTATCAACAAATAAAGTTCAAGATGCGTGAAGCCCCGCGCCCCGCAACATTATTAATAAAAAGTATTGGCATAACATAACCCAGTAATTCATTGCAACGGAATTCAGGTAAAACCGCTGCACTGCAGCAATAGTTGCGCAAGAACAGAAAACCGGTACATTTATGTAGTTGCCGCTCCATTTCAGGCGACCGAGGAAAGTGGAAATGACGAAAATAATCACACCATACTACTCGTCACATTGTGTCATACCGTAGTGCCACTCTCACTGCTACTACTAATTACTACTAAATGGTAATTAAAAGCCTGTAGGGTAATTAGTGATCATGCAGGAAGATACGGTGGGAAACAATTACGCTGACAACACATCTAACCTTAGCGTGTTTGGTGCTTAGCTTAGATGCTTATATCTGATGATTATTAACATAGATATAGACGTATACAAACGCTTCTTGTTTTCATTAAAGATATTATCAATCACCACTTTGTAAGATCTTCGTTAAGCTCTTGAACTATATTTGACTTCTTCAATATTTACATTTATGGTCTTTTATTCTTCTCATTTCGGATGTCCGCCATGTATACATTATAAAATTGATCTAAATGTATCCTCAGCATTCACCCTCTACTGATATTACCATTCACGTTCGCTATATATATAAAATCAACAAAACTTATACGTTCATTAGCTTAAAAAATAACTTTATCAATCATCGTTACTCTTACACATATTGCTTACAAACCGATCGTATAAACAAACTTATTGACATTCAGTTTCCAAAACGGATTTAGAATCGAATTATTCATCAAAGCGGACACGACGGCAGATATTACTAAACAAGATAACTATGGAATATGTGTGTTTGTGATCGCGAATGAGGTAATCTATCTAAACAAGCCTCTGAGGCGGGGCGGCGTGAACTTTCACCACTGAGATGACCAGCGACTGCCGCGCGGTGTCACGTACAATACCTTGCGTCATTCACATTTACTTGTCCTCGGCTAAAAGCTCGGCTGATTTCTGCAAATAACATGACATAGTTATAAATTAAAAACGTAATATTAATTAATATAGGGTATATTTCAAATTCTTAGAATATTTTACCTAGAACTTTGTTACTTCCAAGGTAGAGTCTCGGATAAGAGTGTTTTTTTACGTAATGCAAAGCGTATAATATTTTCATTCCCTTGACGACCTCATTTACTGAATGTTATTGGATATGTATATTTTTAACAAAAAAGATTTCATTATTTTTGAATATTCAATTAACAGATATAGTAGTGAAATAATTACCGATTAGTTTTCTGTACCACTACCGTTTACTGAGTAGTTTCTGTCACATAAAAAATGAAATGACGAGAATTACTCAAACACAACATAACAGTTCTACAAATAAGGGGTAACGGACGAATATTAATAATGTTCCTAATGAGATTTTTGCCCGGACTAGCACAGCCTGCCAGTGACAAGGGTACCGAATAATTGTAACCTCTTTTATTATCCATTTATTAAGTGAAATGAAATTTATACCGACGCTATAATTTTCTTCATTTGCTAGTGACTTATAAAAAGTCTTTAAATGTAATGTACTAAATTTACCTCTGAATAAAAATAATAAAAATACTTACTAACTCCCGGCCATCAATCCCAAAAAGGGGTATCCAGAGCTTAAAAATAAGAAATTATTCAGCTACTTTAAAAACTTAAGTGGGGAGTAGAGGGTTCAAAATAAATGATGGCTAAGGCCAAAAGGCGCCTCCTTGACAACCGTGGCAGCTAGAAATGTGCTGAGCTGACACTACACAGCTAAATTAAAATAATATTAACAAACTTCTTATATATATATTACTAAAAAATAAAGGAAAAAAAATATCGACACAGGCGGGAATCAAACCCGCGACCTCGGGTATACGCCGCCGTCGCTCTGCCAATTGAGCCACTGACCGTGTCAATGGCTGCCAGCGCGAAATTCTTCTATCCTTAATTTCTTTTACACGTTTAAGTAGTGTTTGCGTTTCCTACCTCCATTACGTTTTCATGAACAAAAAGATTTAAATTCTTATATATATGCTCTTTTATATTTCTCACTTCAAAGAACAATTACTCTTTAAGAACTTTAAGTACCTAGCATTGCAAAATCAGTATGTATTGAGTCTCATTTTTATTAAAGCTTTGTTTATATAGTCTAGGAACGTCCTGGGTTTGCTCACACAACCATTCAAATTGGTTCTTCCACAGAAAATATGCTTTACATAAGTCTTTTTAAAAATAATATTTATAAAAAGCACCATTTCGTTTGATATTATCGTCCAAGTTTTAATAGCATAACATTAACAAAGTCCAAAGATATAAAGCTAAGGTTATGAAATGAACGTTTCTCATTTAACTATAACCATCTGCGCTTAAAAGTTTCTCATTAACTCTACTCCATTGTTATATTCTCTAACCGAGAACTCGTATGATTTACCCAACTATATTTTCTACTGTCAAAGTGTCATGTCCAACTAGTCGACCGACTACCGCGGAATCATTTATCAAAACATTCGCGGTTTATTCGCTTTGGCATGCCAGCTTATATTCATGGCTGTGATTCCAAAATTAGATAGACAGAAGGAAGAAAGAAAATGAAAGTTTTTTCACGCGTTTTGCATTGATAGTTGTCATTGGTAATCGATCACAAACGATTGCCAATCACGTCATCCATCAATGGCAGAAGTCTCAATAAGAGATAAGTTAACTTTGTCTTATTCTAAACCAAAACTTTTAAGCGATTTTGTAGGCAATATATCACGTACAATATCTCCACCAAAATGAGAGGCGGGTCTCATGCAAAATTCAGGTCATGAATACAAATTCGCCATCATTCGTCGGCGTCACAAATCTCCGCAAGTCCCGTCCCAGTCAGCCGAGCTCGTGTGATGATAAATTCACACAAGATTTCAACCTGGAAAAGCACCTGGGAAATCTACCTTTATTGTGCAGCTCTACGTGATTGTACACAATTATCGTGCCTTGATTTCATTGCCTAGCTTGTTATTCTTTTTATTCGTTTAATTTACTAAGGTATTATGGGTTACACGTCTGAGTGAGACTGTATTAAAATTTTAAACAAATGCTTTGGTGCTAAAAACTTGTAAAAACTCGTTTCTCAGGTGTTATAATTAGGTTTAGAAGAATTTAATGCTGGTATGTTAGCAAAAATAATCTTTTAATTACGCTTCCAGTCTAATTGAATTATGGACATTAAACTATAAAAGTTGGTAAATAGATAGACAAACCGAAGGATAATCCGAATTGAAAATATAAGTTGCATCCACATACCAGTTCAGGTCCATCCATTTTACGCTTGACAGATTTATTGAACTGTATCAATTCGTCAACTCCTGTCACACATGACAATATAAGCCTTTAAATCGACTCAGGATGGAGAGGATTATTTACAGAGATATTTTATTTGTCAAGAGTTTCTATTAGATTTAAGTATTGGATATTTATGGTATAATATATTAGTGTATTTTGAGCAGGTTAAGCCATCAGTTCCGGCTACTATTACGGTAGTAGTCGTTAGTCTGCCAACCCGCAATTGGCTAACATGGTGGTCTAAGGCCAAATAGCCCTATATAGGGTAGGCTCGAGTCCCTTGGTGGGGACGTATATAGGCTGTGAGGTGAGGTGAGGTATTTTGATGCTAGATTGGTACTGAGCAAGGAATTACATTATGGACAACGAATAGAAAATGCGTGTGTTAGATACTGTTTCAACACACTCCTCGCAAACATAATACGACCTTAATTTATCATGTTAACACTCTGAATCTTGCAAACAGAAGGTAATTCTGTTTGGTGCAAATCAGACCTAGCCAAGCAATGTTTCAGCGTAATATGAGGGGATCACCTATTATATTACATACATACATACATATACCACGGCTATATTGCCCTAGAAAGGGTAGCCAGAGCTAAGGAATTATAAATTCCTCAGCCAATTTTGGAAGTTGAGTGGGGAAAAGATGGTAAAAATAAAAGTTTTGGTAATGGGTCTCCAACCGCATCGCCCAAAAATCCAATAAAAAGCCCCAATACCCTTAGTCGCCTCTAACGACACCCGTGGGTAGAAAGGGGTAGCGACAATCTAAGCCGGCACTACACGGCAAGTATTATATTATTAATTCAAAAGTATACGGTCACTGCATTGCATGTAAAACATCGGCTGTGGGTGTTGCCTCACGGTGTTTACATTCATATATGATATTATTGGTAATAAATACAATTAAATTTTTTGAAAAACTAAGATAGTAAGGTGAAAATTTAATTGATTTTTAAAACATTATGGAGTATGTCTCTTATCAACTCATCATAAGAAAACAAAACTTTGATACAATCGAAATAAAATCTGAAATAGACTATGCAAATATAAAGATGAATCTTGAACTCTTACTACTCTGTCTATCCTGTCAGAACATACATACAAACTCAAGGCTTTAAATCCCTAAAAAAGTAGCCGTAGGAAATTGAGTACAGCTAATTTAAATCTTTGTGTTCATGAAAACCTCATCTGGGGATTATTACTAATTAATACCGTGTCAATTCAATTGACACGGTAGCTCAATTGGCAAGAGCGACGGAGGCGTATACCCGAGGTCGCGGGTTCGAATCCCGCCTGTGTCGAAATTTTTCTTTCCTTTATTTATTCTTTATTAATTAGTGTACAGCTTTTTTACTTTAAATAAAGCGTATTGCAAAAAACACTTAAAAGCATGACCGTAAGTCTCTTCTTACAACAACCGCAAGAAAAAATAGGTTTGTGATTTACTAACCCCACACAATACAGAATAATACGAAATAACAGCACTATAACACAGAGTAAATACAACGCAAACTTCTCTTATAATACAGCGCCATTCAGCGTTAAGGGATGCTGGGGAAGCCATTTTCTGATACGGAGCCAATCTAATTGAATCTAGGAAACATCTGTGTCGCCCTAATGTACCACCCACCACTCGAGAGTACGTACGCTATAACAACATTAACTTAATAGCATCAATATTGCACTATCTGAAGGAAATGTGCTATATTTTCACTCTCACACAATTATTTATCTCAAGTAATAACAATATATGTCATCATAAAACCAGTTCATTATATAGCAAGGCTGCTAAATTCATGCGAGAAGTGTATAAATACACTTGGTATTAATTTAGGGGACGTGAAGTAGCGCAAACTGTGTTGCAAATAGTTTCTGTGACACGGAACATAGTTGTGGCTAACAAACAATCCATGTCGAGGTAGTAGAAGGAACGTGCATAATCCATGCACCAAACTGAATGTGGGTCAGCGATTCAGGTTTATGCGCAGACCTCTTCGGAGCTAGCCTATTCAGTACATAAATCCAATATCCTTTGTATTCAACTCTCTTTGTATAAAAAGTTGTTTAAATAAGTAGATGATAAAGCAGTTATGAACGGAAAAGTTGTTATTATGAAAAGTTACCCAGCTCCGTTGGACCCGGCTTTTATTGAAATAAAAGATTCCGCGCAAACAATCACTTTTGCTTGAGTGTCTATTGTTTAGTTTCAAACTTTTTTATATTAATCATTCCCCATTTAACTGCATCTAGAAAAAAGTAATACTAAATCCCTTATTTTTTCTGTTGCATTATTTGAAACAGACATTATGTATACAATTATTATTATGTATATGTTACGGCTAATAGCCGAAGTGCGGCTGTACCTAGGTTTAGCCGGCTAAAAGTGGACTTTTAGTTCAATTTTGTTATCATTTTTTTTGAAGGAAATATTTAATTAATGTTGTGTTATTTATATTTTCAGTTTTTTATGTTAATTAAACCAATGATTGTTCAAAAAATTGTTTTTTTTTACTTAGTAAGAAAAGTTTTAACACCAACTTTAGCCACTGTGATTTGGCTACAACTAGTTTTAGCCGATATGACAACGGATAAAACTAGGTGTAGCCGAAATCAGCCGGCTAAAGCTAGGATTAGCCAACCACCCTTGGCTGCACCTAGTTTTAGCCGGCTAAACCTAGGTGCAGCCGCACTTCGGCTATTAGCCGTAACATATACAAGTAGAATAAGCGTTATAAACATAAGGTGTTGTGTGTTTGAAACTTTCTACATATATACATATACTCTGGGCTATGAATCCCAAATACGGGTAGCCAGAGCCATGGAATAAAGAATTACATTGAAGTTGATTGGGGAAAGATAGTAAAAGTAAAGTAGAAACTTTACCAACTACTATTATTACTGCCAACTTTCGAAGAGGAATGATTTGCTATTCAGGATAATTTATTTTCGTAGTTTGAATTACTGTTTTTAAAGTGCTGTTCTGAGTTTCAATTTTACTACATGATTTATAATCTAACTTTTTAAAAATTCAAGTGATCTCTAGGGGCACTACTATTATTTTCATCTTGCTACAATTTCTAATTTCTTATATTTATGAATAAAATTATTTAGGTGAGGTGAGGTAGTTATATTCATAATTCTAATATCATTTTACTTCCCTATATAAACAACATTAAAAGTTTCATCCATTTGGTTAATAAAATTCTTACTTAATACACTTTCATAATACTTAATTTAAATGTATGTATCCGCAACTCAAAGGGCTAACGCCTGCTTAAAGCTGGAATCGGGGTCAGAATTACAATGTGTCCGAAAGGTCTGATTTACATTGGAATGTTTGGATACATGAATTTTAGGGTCACAAAGAAGGTACAAATATTTCAGTTGACTTTCATTTACCAAATTGCGAGTCGTTTTGAAATGATAACCAAACCAAAATTCGCGGATATAGGATATGTGTGATTTATCATATAAAGCTTAGACATGATTTAGTAGTGAGTCAATATTGTTGTTTAGTGCCGTCAAGGCATGAAATGTAAGCTATACTGCAAAGTAAAAGATTAATGAGGTGCTAAACTAACAAAGTCGCAGGAACCGAGTCAAGCGAAGTTTGGCTGAAATGAAGACAGAACGGAGATTGCATCGATGCTTGTATATAATAGTCTACTAGGAGTTGCATTTCACACTAGTTACGGATCGGCTTCATTACATAAAATGGATTTGCTGTCAATATTAAATCTATGTTGAATATTCGCAAATGTAAAAAAAACATAAACATAAAAAAAAAACATAAACATAAACGTTTACGCCGAATAGCCCGAAGGGGTTGGCAGAGGTAATAATACTTCTGAACATCACGTAACTTTGTCACCTGGTGTTCAGAGTACCTACGGTTTGCGTGGACAGTGTACTCACGTGATAGAGAGCAGGCCTATCGCCGTTTTGTACGAATACACTGTCACATGACCATACATCGGGGTTTTCGGTGCGGGAATGATTTAAGAACACTGACCTCCATTATACTATATAAGTACGCTGGACTAATTATAGGTCGGGTGACAGTGAGGCGATTTGATTTTCGCCATTTTGGCGCTTACGGCAGCAGTGAAGGAACAAGGAACTAATAAAAGAGATGGGACAGTAAGATAAAATATATCGATAAAATGTTTCTGCTTAAAAGAAAGGCTAAGTTTTATCGAAACGAAAGTTTACAGCACTATTGATTTATAATTGTTTCTAAAAACCATAGATATATTATGCTTTATGGTAAAAAAAACACTGGCCATTTTGCAGTTCACGTCGTATTTAGTTCCTCGTTCCTTCATTGGGGGCGCTTCAAATTGGCACAGTAAATAGCTGTCATTTTGATACGTATCGTTAGTCCAGCGTACTTATATAGTATAATGGAGGTCAGTGTTTAAGAAAGAGTAGAGATAAACAGATAGGTAAGTCTGAAAAAGTATCATATTATGCCTAATGAATACCTCTCTGCGACAGTTTGCATATATATGCGAGTGTATATGCGACAGCTCATATTATACACTCTATTAAATAATAAAAAAACAAAACAAATATATATTTATATAACTTTGAAGTTTTAGTAGTTGACACGGTGTTCAGAATAAACTATTAATATTTTTTCTATATTTGGAACGGTTAATCTGCGACGTCTTGCTGTAAATATCCATTTCAACAACGTACTGAACGATCTTTCCACATCGGCAGTTGTAATAGGTGCATATTTAATTTTTTTTAAGGAATCTATTGTTGCACGCAAAGTTGGTAATCACAGTTGTATTTCTTTGCCTTGTAATAATTCGTTCATAGTTTTTAGTGTACTATAGCCAGAATTATTTTCCAAAACCAACTTCAGTTTATTAAAAATACGTTTTCCTTTTACGCTCAAGTTTAATTTGGAAATATCTTGATAGGTTTTATGAACAATTTTTAGACTTTCTGTTTTAAGACAATACCTACTCTTTGGCTAATGTCAACCATTCCCGCACTGAAAACCCCGACATATGCACATGACTAAGTTAAACTCAGCCATGTGGGTTTCCTCACGTTGTTTTCTCTCACTGTTAACAACCATAAATGGTAATTCTGTAAAAGCTACAAACTGTTATTTAAGACTGCAAAAGCTTTCATATTTAAAATATAGCCTTATCTTTTTTGTATCTACACATTTACAAAATATATAATGTTTTTTTCTAGTTTTATTGAATTTACTTGAAAATAACTACCTTGTGATTTATCTACGTATATAAAACGAGGCCGCGAAAAGCCGACAAATTAGGTTTTACTAATCCGATCAGCCTCTTACCTGATGTTCTTTTAATTATTGATATTATTTTTAATATACTAAAAGATTAAATTAAATTAATTTTTATTAATCCAATGAAATCTCGCATCCAGATTAGACTATTCTTTTTACTACTCTGATCTCTTTAAGATTTCGTGCTCCTAAAAAGCAATTGTTGAGAGTCCCAACAAATGCATTTTTAACAAGTGCATATCTGACTACTTTGAAAGAGTTGCCGACTGAGCCGGCATTGTGATATTTCAAGTGAGTGCTCCCGTTCGCTGCCAACTTTATTCCGACAACAACTACAGTCTTATCCTCTTGAATTTGTTACGATTCCGTATTTGAATTTCTTTCAATTCGTTTAAACTACATTGTTACTCAATTTATACGTTGATACAAGTTTATACTATTTTCAGCTGTTTTGCATCCACTACAAAGTAATATATTTTTCTAGTGGGTATCTTAAACGGTCTTGGGTCTACTAAGAGTATTCAAAAATGTAATAAAAGAACACAACCTGCCATGAAATATTTCCTTATCGAAAATACTCATGACATAGATGAATGATATCTGAGTTTGCAAATAGTAATAATATTAAGTATTATCTAAGACTTTCACGATTGAACATTATGATTAAAACAACTATTGACTTTCGGATATTTAATCGCATGTAATTACATGGTTTTTTTAAAGCTTAAGCCCGACATTTCATAAACTTTTCAGTTATCATGGTCACGGTAGGACCAGGGAGACCAGAGAGGTCTTCCTTGTTATAACAGGCGGTTAAATATCTGAAAGTCATTAGTTGTTTTAATTATAGTAATAATAGTTTTTATTAAAAAAATCAATCATTTGTTTCAGATCCTCCTCACTTCTGACTGAAACCGCGTTGATTTCAAAAAGATGACGTAAATTTCTGTTCAACTCACCAAATAGAATACTTCCCTAGAAACATGTATTCTCTAAAAAGTACAATGTTGTTGGTGTTCCTATCAATGTTCTGTGTTGTGTCGGGTGCTGTGAACTCCTCAGTGAGTGCCGGCTCCAGGATGGCTTGGCTGAAGAGTCTGTTGGACCATCACGAGTGGTCCCACCTGTTTACCGGCAATGAGACCTTCATCCCACAACAGTGTGCTGCAGACCTGAGAACGTACCTAACAGCACTGAACCAGGGACAGCTTTGGGCTTCGAAAAGTAAGTCTTTCATTTCTTTGGTTGGTCCTTTACTTCGAGCTTTATTGTGTTTTAAGCCAGAATTTAAGTTGGTTTTTCCTTATATCATTATGGTTGCGTGCGTGCGCATTTTCTAATCAAATCATATTTTTCTTAGTTATTTGTCAAAATAGTTATTCTACGACAATAATAAATTCATTTTTCTATTTTTTGGGTCTTGTTTGATCATTTTATACAGGGTAGTCAATGGAGAAAACAATTTTAAAAACATATTAAAAGTTAAAACTTCTTGTGAGGCCCCAGTTAACTATAAAGTGTTTAATTATATATTAACTAGCAGCCCGTCCCGGCTTCGCTCGGGCATGAATTATCATTAACATTTTGTTTTTTATTTTATTACATGTATTATTATTTTAATATATTTTTTTTAAGTTTTAAGCTTTGTTATATTTTTTTGCTGTGTAGTGTCGGCTTAGAATAGCACTACCCCATTTCTTCCGGTGGGTGTACGTAACAGGCGACTAATGGTTTTGGGGCTTTTGAGGGATTTTTGGGCGATGCGGTTGGTGACCCATCACCGACAACCTTTATTTCACCATCTTTTACCCACACAACTTCCAAAAGTGGCTGAGGAATTTCTGATTCCTTAGCTCTGGCTACGCCTTCTAGGGATTTATAGCCGTGAGTATATGTATGTATGTATGTTATATTTTTTTGTATTTATATTTAGATATATTTTTTTATTTACATAATGAGTAATTACATCAAAAGCCATTCAATTTACAGAGTTAGAGCTTCCCTGTAAACAATATTTGACGTTGTTGTATTTTGGGGCAGCAAAATAAATTGATGTTCAGGGGCTCCCACCCGCGACAGGCCAATGTACAGTTGACCGTGAGTAAAACAATTCTTTCTCAGGTCAATCCCTACTAATTTGAAGGTTTGGCCTTGGGACTTATTAATTGTTAAAGCAAAAGATGTTTTAACCGGAAATTGTAGCCGTTTAAATGGAATTGGCAGATCAGTTGGGATCATCGGTATCCTCGGTATATGAGCTAATTGACCGGCTGCTGGGCCAGTGATAATAGTCGCTACAATCAAATTATGCTTTTACTCTTTGATAAGCAGCCTCCCGTACCCCTTCGTGACGCCTGCAACAACTTACTATGCATAGCTAATCGAGCGGAGTTTTATCTATTTTTTTAATTCGAGATAACTTTCGAATGGAATGTTCGAATTGAATAATTCAAAATGTAATATAAGGGTATTGAAGTAGTCTGAAATAATATATACGTTTTTTATAAGGATTAGATAGGTACAAATAAAGAGCCTTTTTTAAAGCAGGATTTTAATTTAATTTTTAAATAATTTTATATAATGACGCTTGTTGTGAGATAACTATAATAGTTAGAGACATGCTGTCTGGGCATTTTTTTTTTAGATAATAATGTGTTCTATAAAATTGTAGCACATAATTTTATTCTATTGTCAATAGTTTTCGCAGCGCACGCGATGTAAGGATTTTTTTTGGTATTTCTTCAACACCTTGGGTTACATTTTTGAAGTTCACGTAAGGAGCCCTAATTTTTTGAAAATGAAATATAGCCTATGTCACTCGGGAATAGTGTAGCATTAAATCAGTGAAAGAATTTTTCAAATCCGTCCAGTAGTTTTGGAGCCTATTCAATTCAAACAAACAAACAAAAAATCAAACCTTTCCTCTTTATAATATTAGTATAGATATAGATCACATAAATATTTGAAGAGGTTTCAATACTACGTATTCGGTCTCAACTTAAAGTATTTTAACTACATTATTTCAAAATAACTAACACATGGTTTCATATAATAATGTTCTGCTTCAGAACATAAAATAAAAATACATATTGTATTTGATTGCCCAAATAAAATAAACAGAAATTACTTTAGACTTGGACTCACTGCTCTTCCTGATTTAAAGATTTGTTACAAAAGTATACCTACATAGTACGAGTATATCGACCGATTTAACAATTGAGAATTTAACGATAAAAGTATCTCAACCCGTATTTAAGTACGTACTTACCAAAATTACGTTTCTGAATTGAATATTGTAATTTAATCAAATTTTGATTAGAGTTTGATAAAAACTCAACTGATTAGAGCTAGAATGCTCAATTGTGAAACCGGCTGTAAGTCTCAGTCACAAAAATTCGTTCAGTTTGAAACTCATGCAAATATTGCCACGTCACTCGACGTTGATTAATTATGTTGTTTTATTAGCTCGATGTATGTGTGTATGTAATAAGCAAATATATGGAACAAATACATACGCTCGTTAATTGCTTAATATCGTAAAACTGTGTGATGAAAGTTGATTAATTAAACTTCGGCTGAATACGTTGATTGAATTTGCCGATATTATGTTATACTTTTATTTAATTACTAATACACTGCTGCAGGTTTTCATAAGAAGTGATTTTTTTATATCAACGGTTTCTTTAGTCGTTACTTACCCCATATGTAGTTTTGTGTATTGATATAAAGCCTAAGTTTCTTCAGAAAATTTCTGCTTTTCTTGGTGGAAGATATTGGGAAATCGGTAAAGTGGTTGCAAAGCTTATCCATACAGCCTACTGACAGACAAATACATAAACAAATCTTTCCTCTTTATAATAACCATAGATAGATAAAGATACAACAAACTACTAACGAGTATCGTATAGAATTTATAAAGCAAATCGAATATTCTCATTTCGCATAACATCAGTTTATTTTCGATATATTGATGTTATACTTGCAATTCTACGATGATTATGACATCGTAGAATTCCAAGTCTTCATAACATAAAGTGACAGACAATGTAGTTGTCGAGTCTAGTCAGACGAAGCACTGGACTATAAATGATAACACAGTAACTTTACAACCCTTTCATGTTTTATATTTGACCACTCACATATTGTCTGCGAGCGCGACGCTGTTGTATTGTATTACATTATATGGCAACTGTGTGCATTGAATCAGAAATTACTTTCATGGCTGCAAGTTTGTTTGGGTAAATTAAACCAAGTCATGCGATAATAATAAAGTTACAGTGGATAAGAATATTAGTTAAAGGGTAAAATATTTGAAAAGTTCTATAACAAATTATTATACCTCATCTTTTCCTGTCATCATCGCAGCTTCTTACTGGACGAAAATTTACTGATGTGATCAACAATTAGTCGTCAGTAAAACTTGACTAAAATGTGGGATACCTCTTAACGTATTTATTTTTATTCAATTTAATCTATTTCGTAAGCGAAAATTTAATATATACTCTGCGTATTAAACTCTTAAAAGTAAACTGGATTGTTCAGGACCACTTTCTTTTTGCTTAACTAAACCGTTACCGTCTAATAAAATTTCGGTAATGCGTAGATAATTTTGATGCAATTTTGACTAGACCACGATATAGCAATATTGCTTTCTCAATGTTAGCAATACTCGTCCCCGCCCTGGCTCGTTCGGCGACATACAGTCTGCGGCGCGAGCACGTGCTTCATTTCATACTGTCAATTTAAATTACAAATAAACCAAACTTCTTTTAATTGCTATCATAATTCATAGCCTAAGGCTACACGGCAGACGCTTAGGCTTAGCTATGTCGGTTGTTAGAAAGCTAACACGATTGTATTTTAATTGAATTGACTTAATTTGAAATATTATTTACGGTGTATATTTTCTTGGAGATTGTCTGGCATCTTAACACTTAAATTTGAAAGTTACTTAAGTCATTATATGTTTAGGGTGTAACTAACATTTCGCTATAAAAATTGTTCATATTCATGCTATATACACATTAATAGATATGTATTTCCAATTTGAGATAGTTTCATTAAATCATGATATGTATTGTGAAATGATCGGTGGCTGCCATATTTTCATTTTTAAATAATCAATACGCATTGATGAGAGCTCCAACTCAATAAGGTTATTAATATCGGCTTTCATAAAATCATAAAAGTGTGTTTCGACAATATTGTGCGGCGAATAAAAATATGCGGAGTGTGTATTTCCTGAATCAATTTTATTCTGCACGCTACAACAGTCTCGTTTCATTGGTAATTGGGTTGCCTAGGCATGAAAATAATATTTTTCGCGGAGGAAATTGACGGAAAATAACATTTAAAGAGAAGTAAAATTAATGGGATAGATTTGAATTCCAACATAATACGAATATATTTTCTTCAATATAGTACATACATTCATATACTCACGGCTATAAATTCCTAGAAAAGAGGTAACCAGAGCCTCAGAATACGAAATACTTCCGCCACCTTTGGAAGTTGAAGGGGGGTAAAGTTTGTAAAATAAAGGTTATTGGTGATGAGTCTCCAACAGCATCGCCCATAAACACAAAAAGTCCCAATGCCCTCAGTCAACTTTCATGATCACCCAAGGGAAGAAATGCGGTATTGCTATTCTAAGGCGACACTTAACAGCAATTCAATTTAGTGTATTTCAATATAGTGTCAGATAATATTTTAAGGGTATACTTTAGTTCATAGTTATTTATGCTTTCCTTATATTGTAAGTGCCATTTAGGATTACAAATCCTTAAAAAAGATTTCTGGCAATTCTTTAAATATTTTAAAATACTTAATTAAGTTTTGTTTAATGAGAAATTGATTTGTAGGCATACTTGGAATTGGCTGTATCTCACCTTTATTATGTTACATAATTGATGTTATAACTTACCTATATTCCCATTATTTCGTCACATTGTAAAATTGGTAAAATGTTTTACTCCTTTAGTAAAATATTTGCGGAATGTCTTCTCATTCTATGATTACAAAAAAATATTTGTTTTTTTATTAATCATGATGATTCTTACGCTTTGGCCATATTCAGTTTTAGAACGAAACTCCATCAATTACCAATAGATTTTGTACGAGGCGACTGAGAGTGCAATGTAGCTAGAAATTCGTCATCATCAATCATTTATTTTACGTATTCTTTGAGAAAGAGGCGAAAAAATGTTTACCGAAACTGGTAAACTGTAAGTTATCAATAATTATAACATATTGCGTCAGAGGCGTAAATTTTAAAAGGAGGGTTATTCGAAGGAGGTTGAAGGTGCGTTATGCAATGAGGTTAGTCGGCTAACACGTCACGGCTACTAAGTTTTTCGCACCATTTCACAATTGAGCTGTGTTCGAGTGTTAATATCAAACGTTTAATTAGCTATCAGAAAATTCTAGGAAATAGCATTATTAACCATTTTACAGTGGCTATTGCATTAATTGTTTCACGCTGTTGGGCTATAGGTGCATGCAGCCATCTTAAGTGATGGAAATTTATTTTTAAACCTAGGACGGATTTGTGGCGACATACACCAAAACTTTTGACATTCTTGTTAATATTAAGTCTTAAAATAGTTAATTTTCTAATCCTTTGAAGTGTCTTAATGTTAGATTTGAGTAACAGTCTAGTTTTTACATTTACGTTTTGGGTGCGCGTGATAATAATAACTTGATACTATTACCCTAGATAGAAGAAAAACAGTTAAAGTTTAGCTAAATTGTGTAATTAAATCTAAAGTTTAGTCGAATTGTGAGCTTAGCTTGTGATAAAATGTGTGAAATTAGCCCTAATTTTCATTTATTCTATTGCATATTGTTTGCTTTTTACAACCCTAATTTTTACGTAACAACTAATTAAACTAAAAAGAATAAAATATAAAATAAGGTTCAATTGAAAACATTCTAAAGTTACTAAGTAAGAAAATGAAGCGAGACTAAGACGTGTTCCAACGCTTTGTCATTGTCACTGGAAAAAGTTAACTAACAATTTATTTTCCAGTATTCTCCTAAACGACTTTTGTAGCGTAATTGACTCAGACAACAAATTATTATTAAATGACCCTTAAAAAAATTAAAACATATAGAGCTGAGTTACCGACATACCTTCTGAGCTTAATTTTGTAGTAACATTGACAGGCATTATCAAATTAAGCATTACTATTTTGACTTAAAACTGATGCTGTCTGAATATTGTTAACTGATTAGCTGTATAGTGCTGGCTTAAAATGTCATTACCCTGCCTGCCCACGGGTGTCGTAAGAGGCAACTAAGGGTATGGGGCTTTTTAAGTGGTATTTGGGCGATGCGGTTGGGGACCCATCACCAACGATACTTTATTACTACCATCTTTTCCTCTATCAACTTCCGAATGTGGCCGAGGAGTTTCTAGATTTGAAGCTCTGGCCACCTCTTTTTGGGATTCATGGTCGTGAGTATATGTATGTATGTAAAATGCTGTAAAATAAATTCAGATTTATTGATACCATTCACAGTTGCTTAATTATGATTTATCGATTACTCAGTTTAGTAAGTTACGTAAATTAATATAAAGGTGTTCTTTTAAAAAGGTAATCGATGAGAAATGTGGCTGTATGCGTCATTCATTAGAAATGGCTATTAATATAAAATACAATAATCAAGCTGACGTTTACGCCTTTTTTTTGGAACGTTAAAGTTATTTTTACTTTTCTTAACAAAAGCCAGAAGAAAATGATTACTACCATTTTTATAAAACTAAATGATATTCGGAAAACGTTTTTAACGGCAATTAAAATTATGACAGTAATTTTATCATTTCTCAACTCTGCATATTTTTTATTCGCTTTATTCTGTCCTTTTTATACCGTCTCGTTTTTCTGTGTCTTGTAATTGTGTTGATTAAGTATGATATACATATATTTTTTTTCCAAAATACAAACTAAGTATAAAGAATAGATTATCAGTCTTGGGAGCAATTTGTTGTTTGGACCTTTTTGCTTTTGAATTACACAAACGAATACCTAGTAGAACAAACATTGTAGAACAAACATTGTAAAATAATTTTGAATCTTTCATATATATATTTTACACACTGTACACAAAACCTTCGAGCCGTATATACCCAGGTACCCAGGCCATATAAGGGGTTGGCAGAGGTACTAATACTTCTGAACGTCATGAGACATTGTCACCTGGTGTTCAGAGTACCCACGTTTTGCTTGGACAATGGACAGTGTATTCACATGATAGGGGTTGGCCTATCACCGTTTTTGTACTCACTTATAAAATTACTCCGGAATAGAAAATTACGTTATTTCTAATGAACTTTTTAATTTATTAATAAATTACAGGCATCAACTTATTCTCAGACATCACCTTCAAGACCTAAGTATACCAAGCTATAATCCAAACCTCACGCCCGCTAAATTAATTAAGCGTTCGCCAGTCTGGCACAACTAAGCTCCTGTGTGGCAAACTATGATGTGCCAGCCACCGCTCACAAGTCCTATTAAAACTAAAATTGCTTGTTACACTGCACGTGTCAAATGATTTGGCAAATGTTTGTACTCCGCTACTCTGTGGAATTAGCTCTGCTCTATGTTTTGTCGAGTCTCGAAACTTCCGACCGATTTGCACATTAATCAAAGTGTTATTGCGAGTGTTATTTAATGCAAACGAGTTTTTGACATATTCCCGGATACAACGAGCTACTATGATGTACAATGAGTTGACCAACTGTTCTTGTGGATTAGTGTTGCGGGAATAAATTCAACATAGGGTACGAGTTAATATCCGATATCGTACCTACCCCTTTGTACATTATATATATGCTCAAAAATATTACACATCCTCGCTTAGGGAAAACGAAGTAAAGATTGACTGAGCTTTTTCGTTACTGTCAGGGGATTCGCATCAGGAATCCATATAAATAGCCGCCTTTTCCCTCATCATATTTTAATACAGAGATGGAAAATGATTTGATACTATTTAATTAATAATACACTTTGAAGTACATTAAATATATTGGTTGTATTGTATATTCAGAAATATTTTTAATAGGGACGGAAAATGTGAGGGAGATATTGAGAGAAGAGTTAAAATGGGGAATGCGTTAAATGGACTCATGAACAGTTTGATATTGATCCTGTCAATGTCAGCAAAGGATCGAATAGCAGCATAATGCAATTCTGGTTCCTACTATCATGTATGGTAATGAGTGTTGGATATGACAAAAGAAACATGAACAAAATAGTGGATGCAGTATAAATTAGATCACTCAAAAGTGTATTTATTACAAGGCTGTATCACAGAGGGAGAAATAGTTTTATTTGTGAAAGTGAATTGAGAAAGATGGCTTTATATGCAAGATCGATGAGACTGTATGAGAAGAATTATTACAATGAGGAATTTGTCAGGATTGTGGAAAGTGGCAATTAAATGCCTCGGCTTTACCAAAGGGTTAAAAAACTTTATTGTATGTAAGTAAGTATTTGCAATAAAACAACACAAAATAATAAACTAATCAACGAAACCAAGTCTGTATAAAAATAACTTACAAAATTAAAAAACAAGTTGGTAGAAATAAAAAAAAACAAGAAAACCTTTAAAACCTTAATAAAACCCCTCATGCATGGTTTTCTTCAAGAAAAATGTAGTTGAAAATTTTACAAAACAAGTTCGGAACGGAAAACCTTCTTATTTGAATTGAGTCAAAAAGTGTCCCTTGTCAACATCGTGATTTCGAACATATATCAAATCTCGCGCTCGCCCGCTCTCTGGCGCGACACAATTTTGTGACAAATTTTTGGACTGGACTGGAGAAGATAATCTATATAGGAAATTGATGGATATATAGACGACACACAAGCAACCGTGATAGCCCAGTGGGTAGAACACTCGGTTATCGTGCGAACGACTAGTGTTCAAATCCTGGGTCGGGTCTACACCAATTTGTCTTTTCTAAAGACATATGTGTGGTTATTTCATCATGGTTGTTAACGTAGAGGGAAAACATCGTGAGGAAACCCACATGGCTGAGTTGTACTTAGTCATGTGACAGTGTATTCGTACAAAACGGCGATAGGCCTGCCCCCTATCACGTGAGTACACTGTCCATGCAAAACGTGGGTACTCTGAACACCAGGTGACAAAGTCACGTGATGTTCAGAAGTATTAGTACCTCTGCCAACCCCTTCGGGGATATTCGGCGTGAACGTTTATGTTATGTTATAGACGACACACCTGCTAAAATTTTATCAAAACGATTTCAATGTTCAATTGACGACGTCCGTGGCCAGTGATCGACTATCCAGATGACTAGCTTCTCGGTGCGGAGGTTGCGGATTCGATCCCCGCTGAGAGCAACATTTAAGCAATGAGCATAAATAATTGTTTCTTAGTCTTGCATGTTATTTATATGTGTTTTATATAATGTTAAATAAATCGTTGGGTTAGTATTACATAATACAGGTCTTACTTAGTTTAGGGCTAACTCGATCTATGTATAATATGCCCGTATACTTAAAAATAATAAAACAACCACCATTTTGGGTTACCAAGCTGTGTGTGCCAACTTTCCATATATGTGGACGAAATGATTTGATGTGCTTAGGGCGAGTTCAATGGAAATAATATAAGTTTTATTACGTAGGTCATTATGTCTCAATATTATTAATTTAAAAGTGGCTTCAGTTCAGGTTTCACTGGTAGTCATGTGTTAGACAAACCACTATGAACGCAACAACACAAATATGATAATACAAAGAAGAAACTTACTTAAGATTCAATAAAAAAATGCATATATTTCGTCACGATGTTCTAATGAATGTTATTGGTCTTCGAAGCCAAATCATACCAGCGGCGTTCCACTTAAGACTTGTTACCACCGGAAAAATGTTGGACTACTAAATATTTCTAAGCCACTCGGTTAATAAGACTTCTTATGAAATATCAAATAACTGAACATTATTATTAAAGCGACAAAGAACAAAGAACAAAAAACTTTTTCATTTTCATCGCTAAGCATAATTTATGCACTGCATGCACTTTACCTGGTGTTTTCTACTTATGTATTTCTCTGAACATTTTTAAAGTAATCAGGCTCTGGGGTTAATTGAAGTTGTGTTTTTTCATGACATGTTATACTATAGTTTACAGCGTATTTCAAAAATATTTGTTGAAACTTATTAAAATAGTTAAAGCTTCATGTTTAATTTAATTTTCGTTTAACTGTGCTACTTCTTTTAATAAATCTCGTTAGTCTCATATGCTTATACTTACATATAAATCATAATAAAAAACCAAGACAAAACAATTCGGACTCCCAAGTTAAGGAAATAAATAACATTACTTTTCACATAGGTAAATGAAAATTTATTCAAAATTATTTAATGTTTTTTGACATGAATTCCTCATGTGGGGATTATTACTCATAAATAAAAGATGTTATTAAAGGAAAGAAAAATTTCGACACTGGCGGGGTTCGAACCCGCGACCTTCGGGTATACGCCCCCGTCGCTCTGCCAACTGAGCTACAGTGTCAGTTGGCATCCAGCGCGAAATTTCTCTATCCTTTGTTTCTTTTTTACACGTTCAAGTAGTGTTTGCGTTTCCTACCTCCGAATTTTAACTAATTCGGACGGCCACTTGTCTACCTTTTCAGATAGAATGCAAATGTTCGAAACGCCTAACTATCACATAATTTAATGTTTTTTGACATGAATTCCTCATGTGGGGATTATTACTCATAAATAAAAGATGTTATTAAAGGAAAGAACATTTTTTATTTTTTCGACACTGGCGGGGTTCGAACCCGCGACCTTCGGGTATACGCCCCCGCCGCCAGTGTCGAAAAAAAAATTTTCTTTCCTTTAATAACATCTTTTATTTATGAGTTATTCAAAATTATTTTAATATAGATATATTTATATTTATTATTTATTTACATATAGATAAGGCATGCAAAAACCAAGCCCACAAAATTCGCATTCCCAAGTTAAGGAAATAAATAACATTACTTTTCACATATGTAAATGACAATGTGGGCTTTTCAGGATTCCAAGTTGACTCCAAATCTAACAACATATGTCCTAGTTGTTAGGCTTCACCGCAAGAAAATTTATATCGTGCGGGACCCCTGTCACCACCCGCAGACATTATTCACCACTGTCATGGAATCCTTTCATAGTGAAAATAAGACCTAAATAATAATACAGACTTAAGGCTTTTGTTCAAACAAAACAGCAAACTGTGTAAATAATTTTATATTTTTTTTGTCTCAAAAATCCATGCATGAAAAGATTGAAGGTTGTAAACGAAGATACAGAGGTTTGTCAGGATCGTACTAAGTGGACACATTTGGATCAAATAGAAAATGTGCTCAAAAAGGCAGGTGTCCACAGTATGAAGAATAAAAGAGCATGTATGAAAAGATTGATGGATGTAAACGAAGCCAGAGAGGTTTGCCAGGATCGTACAAAGTGGCGATCGATAGTCTCTGCCTACCCCAATGGGAACTAACGGCGTGAGAATATGTATGTATGTATGTATAAACTAAGTGGCGATCGATAGTCTCTGCCTATTCCGATGGGAACTAATGGCGTAAGTATATGTATATGGAAGAAGAGTAGTATACTTGCAGAATGGTTTGGTTGCAAAGTATTTAAAGTAAAATATTATTTTTAGTCACACAGTGCCTTCTTTCAACTGTTTCCCATCTCTAGTAAGCTTTGTATTCGTGACTACGAGGTTTCTATTCTACATCTTATCGATTTTATATTTCGTTTGCATGTAAAACTCGAAACTCTTCGAATAGCCTTGGAAGTGAAAATAAAGTACTCAGCCACGCCTGGAAGTGAATTTGACTAGAAAAAAAAAAAGTATTGTTGGTAACGGGTCTCAACCAAAAAATTGCGCCAAACCTTAGTAGTTTGTTTCAATTAATTTTAGTAAAGTGATAAATACAGTTTAAGATATTTTTATAATTTATATATTTTTAAATTTTTAAATATTTATTGCGTTTTTTAGAATATGTAAATACTGTTAATTTTTTTTTGTCAAATGAAGGTTAGCATGCCATTTTATTTAACATATTTATAAGTGACGAAATATGATAAATGTAATGTATGTTTCTGCATTAATTTCACTGAATTTACACATAAAATTTATGCTTGTTCAACGGAATAAGGTCATTTTGTCAAACATATTTATTAAGCTCAAGGTACTTGAGGCAATAAGATATCTTTTCTATATTTCAAAGTTAGTTATTCCACTGATTCAAATTACAGCAATTGAACCTACCAAATAAAAACGAAATGTTATTTGATTTTATTTCCTGTACTCTGGTTACCTCTGTGTTAATATGTGTATTTCAAATCTTAATAGTTCAGTGGAAATACCACATACACGATACGGTAGTTCAAACGTAGTTATATAGTTATCAAACGTGAATACAAATTCGATATAATTATGATATCAACAAAACATGGGTACTATGGCAACAAAACATGGGTACTCTAAACACCAGGAGACAAAACCGTTATGTGATGTTCAGAATAAGTTCACACCCTTTGGAATTTATAGCGTGAATGTTGAGTTGATATAACTGTGGATGTTTGCGCAACATTATTTTATATTTACACTCCCATCACATGACAGTAACCGTTGAAAATAAACTATAATCGGAATGTAAACGGCAGATAAATGTTATCCCGCTATTCTTAAGCAGATTCTGAGGGCAAGGAAAACATATATTTATACGTACGAGGGGGTGAGAAAAAGTCTACTAACGCCGTTTTGTACGAAAACACTGATTTTCTATATAGATGATAGTAGGGAACCCTTAGTGCGCGAGCCAATTCGCACTTAACCAAATTTTTTTAGTATGGAAGTAAAATTTTAAGAATTTTTAAAAATACCTAATAAAATGTTCAATAAATTATAAATTTGGCGCACAAAGTAGATTGCGGCGAGTCCGTTTATTTCAGTTACACAAAGTTATTTGAGTTCTGCTATCTTAAATTGCTGTAGCGAATTCCCGAAGTTGAAACCTCACCACAACTCGAGTAATGGTGAATCGCGAACAAAAACAAAGCCCTAAATAAATTTGTTAGTAGTTGCCTGCTGCCTGTGAAAACAGGTCACTTGTGAACTGTCGGATTTCGGGTTTGCAACCAAAGTTTTACAGAAAATTCATTTGGACATTTTTGGCAACACAAATGATAGTTTTTTTACATACAAACATACATACATACTTATACTCAGGGCTATAAATCCCTTAGAGGGGTAGCCAGAGTTACGGAATGAGAAATTCCTCAGCCCTTTTTGGAAAGTTGAGTGGGGAAAAGATGGTAAAATAAAGGTTGTTGGTGATGGGTCTCCAACCGCATCGCCCAAAAAACCCTTAAAAGCCCCAATACCGTTAGTCGCCTCTTACGTACACCCACAGGAAGAAATGGGGTGGTGCAATAGCACTAGAACACTAGGCCGACACTTCACAGCAGTTTTTTTACTCCATTTTATAACACAAGCTGTAAATAGGCGCGGAAAACAAAATATATTTATTTCAATAACTTGGAGTAGATTTTATTAATTGTCCCTTCATCTGTTAGTGTTTTATGTACCGGATTTGTTTTTCTTCAAGTAATAAATATTGGCTCAGTTGTACTTAGTCATGTGACAGTGTATTCGAAAAAACGGCGATAGGCCTGTCCCCTACCACCTGATTACATTATCCAAGCTAAGCGTGGGTACCCTGAACACCAGGTGACAATTTCACGTGATGTTCAGAAGTATTTATACCTCTGTCAACCCATCAATCAACATTCGGTGAGACTCAGCGTGAAAGTTTGTGTCTTGAGTAATAAATATCAAAATATCTCGTACCATAGTTTTGATCGAGATAATTGGTTCAGATGAATTTTGTTGGATAATTGCAGTTACGAAAAATGAGAAATTCAGTCTGAGTAAATCTATACTTCTATACTAATATTATAAAGAGGAAAGGTTTGATTTTTTGTTTGTTTGTTTGTTTGTTTGTTTGAATTGAATAGGCTCCAAAACTACTTGACGGATTTGAAAAATTCTTTCACTGTTTAATTGCTACACTATTCCCGAGTGACATAGGCTATATTTTATTTTCAAAAAAATTAGGGATCCTTACGTAAACTTCAAAAATGTAACCCAAGGTGTTAAAGAAATACCAAAAAAAATCCTTACATCGCGTGCGCTGCGAAAACTATTGACAATAGAATAAAATTATGTACTACAATTTTATAGAACACATCACATCAGTCTTGTTTATACCCGCGCATGAGTAACATCGTAATTTGGCCGTTATAAATCGCGTGTGCTATGATTATCGATACTTTATGTGAACATGACTTCCAAGTTAGTGAAATGTGTATCCTGCAATTTGGTAATAAATGAATTACTTTCATTTATCCAAAACAAAATAGATGTGATGGATGAGGAGAGTTTGTCCAAGATATGCTGTTCATCTTTTTCTTCGGAAGAAATTGTTTATGCAAAGGATTTACTTTTTGATTCAATTAAAACGGAAAAGAAGAAGAAGACGAGAAAACGTGAAGGCAAAACTCAAAGAGATTTAGACGACATTATATCGTTGATAAAAGAGACCGATCCTGAGGAGGTACCCACATTTGTTGCGAGGGATCTTCAAAAACTACCTCCCACTACCTTCAATGATATAGATGTATCCACTTTACTTAAAGATATTTTGATATTAAAAAAAGATATTTCAAACATAAAAGAAAAATATGTGACGGTAGATGAGATTTCGGATTTAAAAAATGATTTGCAGTTCATGAAAACTGGGTCTTTAATTAACAATCCCAACGTGAATAACATGAACACTGTGAGGGACAGGTTATCACAACATGATTATGCATTTAATTTAGATAGTGGCCCAATAGGCTTACAACCCGGGT
This sequence comes from Bedellia somnulentella, assembly GCA_963576735.1. Lineage (NCBI taxonomy): Eukaryota > Metazoa > Arthropoda > Insecta > Lepidoptera > Bedelliidae > Bedellia > Bedellia somnulentella. Next base: position 9,137,290 of record OY755172.1, on the reverse strand, counting down.
TATTCAATACTACCGTGCTACCAGAGCGAAGTCAAGTTATCGCTACGCCGCCGCCGCCACCGCCGCCGTCATCGGAGGTCAAGGACCGGCCTGTGCAATATGATTACGCAAATATTGTAAAGAAAAATGCATTGAGATTTGAGGCCCCTACCGTGGTTTCGAACAAACAGTACCGTTTAGCGCGGCCGCTTAGCCAACCTGTTTTATCTAATCCTTCCTACCAAGATAATAGGGTTCAAAATGATAACTGGACAATCGTGCAGAAAAAACGACCAAATAGAGTTAAAAATCGATATATTGGAAATCAAGGAGTTGCTAATATTGATTCAGATTGCAAATTTAAAGCGGCGGATGTGAAAGTTCCTATCTATATATATAATGTTGATAAACAAGTATGTGAAGGTGACATAATAGAATATATTTTTGAAAAAACCAATGTGACAGTCGTGCCTGAAAAAGTGGATATGAAAGAAGATAAATTATATAATTCTTTCAAAATGATGGTGCCTAAATTGAAGTTATCTTTATTTTTTGATAACGCTTTATGGCCGCAGGGTATTTATTTTAGAAAGTTTTTCTGGCGCAATACTAGAAAACTCACTAACACAGTAAACGATCGCGATGACAGGAACGAAAATAGAAATAATATATTGACGGGGCATGAAACTTTAAATACAAATAATGGATAGTAAAACCAAAGATATATTAACTCTTACTTCCTTCAATTGTAAAGGATTTGTCAGATCAAAAGAATGTATTCGTAAACTGTGTCATTCTAGTGATATAATGGCACTTCAAGAGACGTGGCTAATGCCGCACGACATTGCGCTACTGGGTGACCTTGGCTACGCGTACGCGGGTAGTTCCGCTGTCGACACCTCGCAGGGAATAGTGCGCGGACGCCCGCATGGAGGCGTTGCGCTGTTGTGGCGCAAAACCGGCTTTAACTCAGTGGATATTATACAATGTAATAGTGTGCGTTTAGTGGCGGTGAAATTTAGTGTAGTCGATTGTGATATACTTGTAATTTCAGTGTATATGCCAACAGACTGCGCGGAAAACTTGACTGAATTTATCGATTGTCTAGGTGAAATAAGTGCTATTATTGAAGGAAACAATGTTGAGTCTGTGTTTATATTAGGTGATTTTAACGCCCATCCTAGTCGACTATTTTGGAATGAGTTGGCTACCTTTTGTAATGACCAAAAGTGGACTTGTGCGGACTATGCGTTACTTCCTAGCGATACGTATACTTTTGTAAGTGAAGCACACGGCAGTACTAGTTAGCTCGATCATGGATTAGTAACTGACTCATCTCTGAGAAGTATTGTTTCATCTTGTGTTTTGTATGGCTCTTATTGGTCTGACCATATGCCACTTCAGTTCAAATGTAATTTTAATATGTTTATACCCAAAACTACATTTAGTGTGAATGTTAGTGTAAATAAGATTTTATGGGGTGAACGTGATTTATTTCAAATAGATGAATATACAAAATTATGTCATGAAAAGCTAAGAGAAGTCGATTTTCCGCAAGAGTTTGCCCATTGTAGTAAATCTATGTGTAAAAATAGTAGACATAATATAATATTGGATGAGATGTATAAACATATTGTGGAAATTATGTGTAATTCAGCGGCGTATACTCACAAAATTAAATTTCATTACAAAGAAAACAGAGTAATAGGATGGAATAAACATGTCAGTGAGGCTCATCGGCCCCCTGATTATGTATCTTTTGCGAGTGATGATTGTGTCGCAAGTTGCACGATTGTCGTTGTCAATGTCATAAATTTGTATGCGATCTGACACTTTTGACAGCGACAATATTGCAAGTTGCGACACAATCACAGTCGCTAAAGATACATAATCAGCCCGCGGGTGGCTAGATTGTATTTTCACGTATGGGTTCAGTATGGGAAACCCAACTCTGGTCATTATTATAATAATATGTTTCAAACGAGAAAAATCTTTAAGTCCAAACTAAAATGGTGTCATAAAAACCAGGAAAAGATAAAAATGGATATTATGGCTCAACATCACCATAATAAAAATTTTAGTCAATTTTGGAAATCAACTCGCAAAATGAATCCCAAGCCTAGCATCCCGGTGAGCGTCAACGGACTACAGAATTGTGAGAATATCGCTAATTTGTTTAAATCACAATTTTTGGTCGAACCCATACCAAGTGATGCATATCCTTCCTGTCCTGAGATGCATATTCCAAATAGAAATGTAAGTTTTTCAGCCGGGGATGTACGTAGTGTGTTGAAAGAGATGACCGGTGGTAAATCACCAGGCCATGATGGACTGAGCGTGGAGCATCTGAGATACGCAGGGGTACAATTTCCGAGAGTGCTGGGTATGTTTTTTACATTATGCCTTAGTCATTCGTATTTACCTCCTGATTTAATGCGGACTATTGTATCGCCAATATTAAAGAATAAAACGGGTAACAGTTCAGACGTGGCCAACTATAGACCCATCTCTCTGGCCTCGGTGATTGCAAAGGTGTTGGACGGTTTGCTAGACAAACAATTGTCTATGCACCTTTCTAAACATGATGCACAGTTTGGTTTTAGGCCTGGTTTATCGACTGAAAGTGCTATTCTCAGTCTTAAGCAAACCGTTCAACACTACACAGGAAGAAAAACTCCTATATATGCATGTTACCTAGATTTATCTAAGGCTTTTGATCGAGTTATTTATGATATCTTGTGGAGTAAGTTAAAGTTAGAAACAAATGTCCCTGATGAAATAATTTGTCTTTTTAAATACTGGTATGATAACCAAGTGAATTTAGTTAGGTGGGCGGGGGGATACTCAGCTGAATACACATTGGAATGTGGTTTGAGACAGGGTGGCATAACTTCTCCTAAGCTCTTTAATTTGTATATCAACAGTTTGATTGTCGAGCTCAGCAGAGCCAGGATCGGTTGTCATATTGGTGATTTATGTGTTAATAATTTAAGTTATGCAGATGACATGGTTTTGCTGAGCCCTTCAGTCGCAGCGTTGAGAAAATTAATTAAAATGTGTGAAGATTATGCGGGAGCCCATGGGCTCAGATACAACGTGCAAAAGAGTGAGCTCATGGTGTTCAGAGCTGTTGGTAAACATTACACCGTATTTCCACCTGTGTCTCTATATGGAACTCCCTTAAAGAGAGTAACGCAGTTTAAGTATCTGGGTCACTGGGTAACCGATGATCTCCATGATGATTTGGACATCGAAAGGGAACGGAGGGCGTTGGCTGTCCGATGTAATATGCTTGCTCGCAGGTTTGCTCGTTGTACTGATGATGTAAAAATTACATTATTTAAGGCCTATTGTACATCTTTTTATACATGCAGCTTGTGGGTGAGATACACGCAGAGGGCTTTCAGCGCCCTTCGAGTCCAGTACAACAATGCGTTCAGGGTGATGTTAGGGTTGTCACGTTATTGCAGCGCCTCTAATATGTTTTTACAAGCGCGAGTAGATGGCTTTTTAGCCATTATAAGAAAACGCATAGCATCTGGGTGGAGTCGCTTGCGTGACAGCAATAACAGCATCCTGAGCAGCATAGCTGAACGCCTGTATTGTCCCATTCTAAGGCATTGGTTGGGTATGCACCTCAGGACTGTTAATGTGTAAATTTTGTATATAACGTATATCAATTTATTGTGTCATTTATTTATGTTCTAACATAGTTTTTAAGTAAATCTTTACTAACACTAGATTGTATTATTTTGTATGGACTGTATTTGTCTGAAATAAAGATTTATTATTATTATTATTATTATCTAAAAAAAATGCCCCGACAGCATGTCTCTAACTATTATAGTTATCTCACAACAAGCGTCATTATATAAAATTATTTAAAATTTAAATAAAAATCCTGCTTTAGAAAAGGCTCTTTATTTGTACCTATTTAATCCTTATAAAAAACGTATATACTATTTCAGACTACTTCAATACCCTTATATTACTTTTTGAATTATTCAATTCGAACATTCCATTCGAAAGTTATCTCGAATTAAAAAAATAGATAAAACTCCGCTCGATTAGCTATGCATAGTAAGTTGTTGCAGGCGTCACGAAGGGGTACGGGAGGCTGCTTATCAAAGAGTTAAAGCAAAATTTGATTGTAGCGACTATTATCACTGGCCCAGCAGCCGGTCAATTAGCTCATATACCGAGGATACCGATGATCCCAACCGATCTGCCAATTCCATTTAAACGGCTACAATTTCCGGTTAAAACATCTTTTGCTTTAACAATTAATAAGTTCCAAGGCCAAACCTTCAAATAAGTAGGGATTGACCTGCGAAAGAATTGTTTTACTCACGGTCAACTGTACGTTGGCCTGTCGCGGGTGGGAGCTCCTGAACATCAATTTATTTTGCTGCCCCAAAATACAACAACGTCAAATATTGTTTAAAAGGAAGCTCTAACTCTATAAATTGAATGGCTTTTGATGTAATTACTCATTATGAAAAATAAAAAAAATAAAAAATATATCTAAATCTAAATACAAAAAAATATAAAATACATACATACATATACTCACGGCTATAAATCCCTAGAAGGGGTAGCCAGAGCTAAGGAATCAGAAATTCCTCAGCCACTTTTGGAAGTCTGCTGTGTAGTGTCGGCTTAGAATAGCACTACCCCATTTCTTCCAGTGGGTGTACGTAAGAGGCGACTAACGGTATTGGGGCTTTTAAGGGATTTTGGGCGATGCGGTTGGAGACCCATCACCAACAACCTTTATTTTACCATATTTTCCCCACACAACTTCCAAAAGTGGCTGAGGAATTTCTAATTCCTTAGCTCTGGCTACCCCTTCTAGGGATTTATAGCCGTGAGTATATGTATGTATGTACTTTTGGAAGTTGTGTGGGGAAAAGATGGTGAAATAAAGGTTGTTGGTGATGGGTCACCAACCGCATCGCCCAAAAATCCCTCAAAAGCCCCAAAACCGTTAGTCGCCTCTTACGTACACCCACCGGAAGAAATGGGGTAGTGCTATTCTAAGCCGACACTACACAGCAAAAAAATATAACATAGCTTAAAACTTAAAAAAATAATATTAAAATAATAATACATGTAATAAAATAAAAAACAAAATGTTAATTCATGCCCGAGCGAAGCCGGGACGGGCTGCTAGTCGATAAATATTTTGGAAAATTATGGGCTAAACGAAAATACAAGTCAGCCGCAAAACTATAAAATAAATTGGATAAACTAGGAGCTTAGTGGATAGAGACAATGTAGAATATATAGCTTCAATATTCTTCCGCTTCAGAACATTTATTTTAAATCCGTTTCCCAGAAACGGGTGCCCCAATGTGAATAAAAAACTCACTGTGTCAACTAAATAACTCTCCACCGTTCGATATTTGAATATTTCTACATTCCCAAATTCAATTACGTAAATGCTAGGTATTGTTCGAAAAATTTCAAATAAATTTACAATTATTTATATTGTTGTCTCATTAGCATGTTTTTTTATATTTAACAACTGATTAATTTGTTCCATAAACAAGTATTAAAAACCAACAGTTTTTTAGGTAATGCTACAAAGCATTGTTACAAAATTACAATTACTGTAACGGCAATATAGATAAAGTTTTTATTTCAAGTTTTCCTGGTAAGGGGATCTTTAAGTAAAGTTTCTCTTTTATCTTTACATTCAAAGAAGAGGAATGTTGAATGCCACCGAATAAGAGGGATGTCTCTCTATCTCTTTGTAAGTCATGTCCTTTAAGTCACAATTATACTCGTACACAGTCCAGTGTGTTTTAAAATTTTGGTTTCTACTGCGTAGTCTCACGTAAATACATTCACTGTATACATATACTTATACATATACGTATACATATACTATGGGTAGGCTTATCAGCATAGCTTGTACAAGCGATCTTTTAACTAGATATCGCTTGGTAAAAACAGCCATGTCTTGCGCACTTAATTAGTATCATATACTGTCATCTCGTTCTAACCGATATCGTGACGATAAAATAGATAAAATAGTACTCGTGCTAGGTCTCCGTGACAAAACGTCACACCCAGGTTCGCTCATATTTCATTCATAATTCATATGACTCATAATAATTCTAATCTGGAATTTGGATCATTTGTCTGATAAACAAAAAGGGTGCTCATTCGCATTCGGAAAGGACCCTTGTCTTTTTGACATAGGTTATATTATCAGTGTTGCGATACCTACATTGCTTAATTAATAACTTTTCATTAGTGTTACTCCTGCTCCAACACATGATAATTCTAGATTTTATTATTCGTGGGTATATAGCTATGTAGTATCGGCTTAGAATAGCGCTTGTTTGTGAGAGGCGGCTAAGGGTATTAGGGCTTTTTAATTCGTTTTTGGGGGATGCGGTTGGAGACCCATCATCGCAAACATTTACTTTACCATCTTTTCCCACTCAACTTCCAAAAGTGGCTGAGTAATTTCTTATTCCGCAGCTCTGGCTACCATTCATTACCCCTTTGAGAGATTTATAGCTGTGTGTATATGTATGTATGTTTTTATTCGTCTTATATACATACGTATTACAAAGAGGAAAGATTTATTTGTTCGTTTGTTTGTCTGTATTGAGTAGACTCCGAAACCACAAGACCTGTTTCAAAAATATTTCATCAATATAAACCTTAAACATTCAGTGGAGAAATAGGCTAATATGCCATACCGCTATTATATAGTTTAATTGATATATGAATAACAATAAATAAACTTTTTAAATGGTGTTATCGGTTTTGTTTGTATATATTTTAAAATATAAAAAAAAAAGATTTTGTCTTAAATAAAACGTGATTTTAACAATTTTGTCATTTAGTATTGGATTAATTCACATATTTCCTAAACTTACACTTTCAACAGATTAAATCAGTATTAAACTATGAAAGAAGTTTAATTGAAAAAAACTGAACATTTAAAAAACATTCATCTTCAACGGGTTACATCTCTCATTCAAAGTAAAATGCAGAGAGCATTGAAAAAATAACTGTTGCCGAAGTTTTCAAATTTAGAGCCAAATCTTTTAAATTTATGTTCGGCAGAGACAAATATCCAGCCTTATAGGGGTTAGAGTTGGGTGGTGCTTTGCAATCCACCCCACACATCCCCGAGCCAAGTACGTATTAAAACAGTATAGAGATTTATTACTGAAACTTTTAGATATGTAAAAAATGACACTCTTTTTATTAAAAGCGTCAATCTATGCAGAGTGGCGCAACAATTTTATTGAATCATCTCTACACAACTCAAATGTTCACGCTTATATTCCCGAAAAGGTTGGCAGGGGTACAAATACTTCTGCATATTACGTGACTTTGTCACATGCTGTTCAGAGAACTCAAGTTTTGCTTGTACTCGTACAGTGTACTCACGTTATAGGGGGCAGGACTATCGCCGTTTTATACGAATACACTGTCACGTGAATAAGTACAACTTGATTAGTGCATAATTATGTATGCCTAATTTGTTTAGCATGAAAACCTCATGTGGGGATTATTACTAATCAATTAAGCAAATAAAATTTTTCGATATCAGCGGGACTCGAACCTACGGGGGCGTATACCCGAGGTCGTGGGTTCGAGTCCCGCTGGTATCGATCATTTTATTTCATGGAATTAAAAATGCCGCTAAATAACTGTTGTTTTAAATTTTACCAGCAGACATAACATGTTTTAACATTTTCGCAACTAATCGGAAATCCTATTTGACATTTTGTTAATATTAAAGTGCTAGTGAAAGTGAAGATGACCTTTTTCGCTTGGTCATGTGAACGGCCTACTTGGTTTGTTTGGCAAGAGATGGCCAGCATCCGATTGTGTCGGTTTTAATTTGTCAAAAATACCGAATATAAATAGTGCTGAATGAAGTTTCTAATATAATATACATAATGATGTCTCTTCGTTGCGTAATAAGGTATTAACTGCTGAGAAGATTAGTAAAGTGAATTTGTCTTTGGATTCACAAATCTTTTACTTTTACTTCGTGGCTAAGTAAAGACATACATACATACATACATACATTCATATACTCACGGCTATAAATCCCTAGAAGGGGTAGCCAGAGCTAACGAATTAGAAATTCCTCAGCCACTTTTGGAAGTTGCGTGGGGAAAAGATGGTAAAATAAAGGTTGTTGGTCCGCATCCGCATCTGCATCCGCATCGCCCAAAAATCCCTTAAAAAGCCCCAATACCGTTAGTCGCCTCTTACGTACACCCACCGTAAGAAAAGGGGTATTGCTATTCTAAGCCAACACTACACAGCAAAAAAGTAAAGACAAAGTGACTTAATCAATACACGTGGTAGGCTGTACTTTATTATTTAATTCTAACATTGCTGTGCAGTGCTGGCTTAAAATAGCAGAACCTCATTACCTCCCGTTGGTCTTTGTTAGAAGCGGGTAAGGGTATTGGGGCTTTTTAAGTGATTTTTGGGCAACCCGTCACCAAAAATCTTTGTTTTACAATCTCATCCCACACAACTTCCAAAAGTGGCTGAATTATTTTTTATTCCGAAGATCTGGCTACCCTTTTTGGGGATTTATAGCCGTGACTATATGTATGCATGTATGTACATATATTCGATAGTAAATTGTGCTTAACCGTATGATTGTAATGTTACTGCCTGACAATATAGCCTCAACTATAAATTTTAAAGGTCAGAGGTGTAGTCAACTAAAGTATTGGGTCCCATGTCTCCAGTATTGAAAGTTGAGCTTTTTTTCCACATGTAAACCAAGGTGAAGTATGTATGAAGTACGCATCATTGACATTTCATAAGCACTTCAGAATTTACAAAAGTCTTATGTCAAAAGGTACTTTACTGACGAATCTAAGCATACTATATTTATTATTTTGAACTTGGCATGATTCGACAAGTTTGATTTAATATGTTACGAAAGAATTGCACCTACTAAAAGTTCATACATTGGTTCAATTCAATGACATTGCATAATAAAATGCAATGAAATGTAAATATTAAAATGAGTGGGTATTGTACGGGTATTAATTTCATAAGAATATTTAAAAGCAATTGTTGGCTTTAATGAGTTTTCAAAATACTTATTATGCCATGCCATTTGCCCTGATATTTAGATAGTATTCAAGTACTATACATATCGAGTTCAGAAAAAGATGGTGCAACGAGAATTATTGTTGATAGGTTTGTTAACCGCATCGCCCATCTATCAATCATATCATCAGTCTGAAATACTTTAGGAGCCATCATAGACAACCACGACAATATATGGTGTGGTGCTTCTCAAAATCGAATCTAAATGGCTCACAATGTACGTTGTGGTTATAAGACCATATCACGGAAAGCAACCATTTACTTATATTATATATATATATATATATATATATATATATATATATATATATATAACTTGGCCTTGCGGGTTTCCACACAATATTCTTTCTCACTGTATCTATTATAACTTTAGAAAAGAAATATTATAATGCAATATAACATGCTTAAAAATATAGGCATATAAAGTCTGAAGCATGAAAGAGCATGTACAAAAATAATTATAAAGATAGACGAAGTTCGAAAGATTTGCCAAAATTGTTAAAAAGGCGACCGAATGTCTCTACCGGCACCAATGTATGTATAAAAAATAAGTCTAAAATATGGATCTATGGTAAATTCATAAAATATAAACGATTCTAAAGAACCACTAAAGGCTTTATAGAGAATTTTCAAGAAAATCGCATTTCCTCGCAACTTTTATTCAACTAACATCTGTTCAAAGAGATATTGCTTTAAATATAAGAAGATTGATTATGTTACATACCGTATGTCAAAATCCAACATCCAGACTATAGATTAGAAGATTCATCGCGATCATTTATTTTACTTACAAAAAGAACACCGATTTCATATCAGCCCTTTCAACAATGGTTTATTGCAGTCTAATACAAAAGAGATGGTATTGAAGTTGTGAAGCGATCCTTTGAAGGAATCTTTTATAGGTCTTCTTTGTGTGCCAACCCTAACTCACCTGTGCCTTTGAGAATACGTAACAAAAGTTTTGATTACTAGATATCTGGGTCAAGCAGAACGCGAGACGGAGCTTTCTGCTGCTTTCGCGATAGACTTTGTACTTGGCATTTTACGACACCAGACCAAGAGGTTTAAAAAGATAAATAAATCTTATATTTACGGACTTCCATCCTTTAATCCCAAATGAAGAAAATATCAATTATTTCAAAAAAAATAAAGCCTGATTTATGTTATTTCTATGTAAAAGAATGTGTGTTTTTTTATTCGTTTTACTTCAAATGAGTAGGTATGTAGAAACATTGGAACCGTATTTTTATTACGTTTAGAATGTACAGTACCCATTCTTTGAAATTTGAACTACTTAAAACTGTCAAAAAAACATGCTTTTTGTCCCCTTAATAATTATTGTATTTGGTATTTATATATCTACAACAATGCAACATCTGTAAAAATACTACTATGACAGTTCATAAGATAAATCCTAACGACAGACGTATAGAACGGCAAGTCTTCTAAATAGGAACTGCTTCACGTGTGTAATATTATTTCGAAAAATACCTGACACGAGAGCATTATTTAAAGTTTTCCAACACCACAATTGCAAGTCAGATCTGTTGCAATATAGAGCAATACAAATTGTATTTCATTGTAAATTTGCGCTTATGGTGTTTTGTGTGAGAACCCATGATGTGATTTTATTTAGATGAATTCTTGCGTCACTCTAGTATTTACTGCTGACGTCAACTATGTTTGATGTTCTACTTTCTTAGGTTACAAACCTGAATTAGCTGATATCAATATGTAATGTCTTTAGCCATGTTTGTTAAGTTATTTTAATATAGTGGTCAAGTTGCGCATATGGACTAGCTTTACTTAGTAATGTGACAATAATAATAATAATAAATTTATTTCGGAAATTATATTCATAATGTGTTAGGTACATTACAAAAAACTTATCCTAGTGTTAAAACAACAAGACAAAATTTAAAAATTAATAACATTAATTAAGACACGCACCTGACGGTAAGCCAACTGAGCGTGTAGGCCCATCCAGTGCTTGAAAAAGGGAGAATCCCACCTGCTTGACAATACATTCAGCATACTGTTCGAGGTGCAACGTATATGCCTTAATAATGAGGCAGTCCGCTTTCAAATGATCGCGTAGAAGCAATCAGTCTCCGCATCCGCAAACATGCCTGAAGCGCTACAGAAACGTGGCAACCCGAACAGCACCCTGAATGCATTATTATATTGCACTCTCAATGTGCTGTACATACGCTGAGTATAGTTGATCCATAGACCGCACGTGTAGAAAGACTGACAATACGCTTTAAAAAGTGTCAGTTTTACTTGGTCACTACAACGCGCAAACCTACGAGCCAACATATTACTTCGCACACAAAGCGAATGCCGTTCTCTTTGTATATCCACATCATCAGTAAGCCTATCCGTGATCCAGTGACCCAAGTATTTGAACTGCTCGACAATATTTAGAGGAGTGCCACAGAGTGTGATAGGGAAGTCCAACTTATACCTCTTGTTACCGGCCTTGAAAATCATGAGCTCGCTCTTGGAAGCATTATACTTGAGTCCATGAACCACTGCAAAATCCTCACATATTTTAATAAGTTTTCTCAAGCCACTGATCGAAGGACTAAGCAGCACCATGTAATCAGCATAACTGATATTATTCATGCAAATACCATCAATGTGACAACCAACGCATGCGCTGCTGAGACCACCGATCAGCTGGTTGACGTACAAGTTAAAAAGCTTTGGGGAGCTTAACCCACCCTGTCTGACGCCACAATCTAGGCCATACACGTCTGAATGCTCTCCAGCCCACCTAACACTGTTTTTTTGGTTGTTGTACCAGTACTTAAATATTGAAATGAGGTCCGGTGGCGGTCCAAATAGCAGGCGAACACCAATGTACTCGGATTGGTAAATAGCAGATAACGTAACAGTGTTCCAACATCGAATTATGAAATGCCATAGATGAGTAATTACTTCTGCTACCCCTGTGACTTGTGACGGTATATGGTGTAAATAATCGTCACGTCAATAGTATTCAAAAGGTTATCCCTTTTCTAACGCTTCACAGTGCTTTTTCACTAAACAGAGCTGGCAGCTGTTTTGCATTAAAATGGTGCGAGCTCGCTCTCTATACGAACTATAGCTATTGTCATTTCAGAGCGTATGTGAACCCGACCGTGATAAACTCCAAAGTCACATATTCCACTTCGAATATGACTTTTAGTTACGAGGAAACTGTCACAGAACTTTTATAGATAAATTATTCGAAGTTGGGAACCCAGAGGTGTGAAACTCATATGTTTCCAGTTAAGTATTTTTTAGTTGTTTTGTTACGGAGCTGTTAGTGTTGGTTTATAAAAGCGATACTTCCTTTTATTGCGTTATGTGGCTTGACTGGATATAGATATACAATCAGTAATTAATTATCAGCTGGTCTTTATATACGTGTTTGTAAATACTGCGAAAAAAAAAAGATGGTGCATAAAATGTGCGTATCATGTCAGCTTAGAATAGCAAATACACTATTTTTTTTCCATTTACGCTTCCAAAAGTGGCTGAGATTTTTTTTATTCTTAATAAATTAAAATATTTTTAGTAAATTTTAAAATATATGTGTTTTTGTTTAATTCCTCGCTCATCAAACTGCCTACTCCGGTCTAGTTTCCTAAAACCGTGAAAATCAAACTTTTAAGTTGAATTGTGAAAAATAACTATTTCAGTTGTTCATTCCGCAAAGTTTACTATATTTTGACTTATGAATGATATTATGTGCTTAAACATTTGTATTGAACATACAGTAAAATATATTTTTCGAAGAAATTTGATACATTTACACAAATAAATGATAAAAATTAGAAATTATCTTTCCTAAAATACATTTACTAGCAAAACTTTAAATTTCCTAATGTTATTATTAAACTTATGTTCATATAGAATTAATTAAATATTCAATATGAAGTCGTTTCCATATAGATGGAATATTTATAACATGCAAATTTTAAAGTGACGTATTACAAGGCACATACTCAATATTAAAGCACTTTGGAGGGAATCACTTTCTCGCATTAATGAGTTTTGCTTAATTATATTATAAGACTAACAAATTTAATAACTGCTATTAAAATTTTACAAACCCAAACTTCAACAAATACAATTTTATACAACCAAAACATTTCTCAGAGATTTTCAGCCACTATTTGATGTTTTGTGGGGAAAAAATTGTTAAATAAGGGATTGTTGGACATTCGTTTCCAGTCACATCATCCAGCCCCAGTAATTTTAGTCGCCTCAAACAACACCAAGAAATGGGTTAGTACTATCCTAAGTACGGTAAGGATGTGTTCTTCTTAACTTATTCATATGTTTTCCGCATTACACACATTAGTACACACACAACTCATGCTTGACAATGTAAAAAAATTAGAAGGTCCCATTATCAGTTAACCTTTATAAACTTTATAATTAGTTTGTAAATTAGCATGCTGAGATTTAGTGGTTAGTTATCAAAAGAAAATCTTAATATTGTGAAGAAGTCTTGTCACCTCCTAAAGGTCTAAAGCAGCCGTTACTGTGTTCTTAAATATTCCTTCAGGAGCTTGGTACTTGAACTAGAGACATTAATTACGAATCATAATTATTACGATCATAATAAATATGTGATGAGCAGAAATGATTATTTCTTAGCCTTGGATATTATTGATATGTGAAGTATATTTCCTGAGGTTCATTTTATACAGGTTTTATGGCAAGTCTAAATAAATATATAAGTATATTATGTATTTATTTAGATTTCCACAAAATTACCGTTATGTTAAGAACAATGAATACATTCTTAGTCGATCCATTTGAAATATACGGCTAACAAGATATGTCTATAAGCAATATAAAATTTCGCATACTTTCAATGCCTAACCTAATTTCCCAAGTACGAAGTAGTATAAAATTGAAAAGAATATTCCAACTACATATATTCCCGACAGGTAACGTACATGCGGGAATGACGAGTAATATTTCAATAGCACAGATCGATATCGCCAGATAACTCGCACCCGCACGAATTATATCATTCCAATATCCATTAATCATACGTATCGCCGGTACGGCTTTCAGCTTTTTCAATAAAAATATAGTACATTCGAGCTTTTACTGATGTTCCGCTCGCTTCATTTGGTCAGAATATTTAAATATAATAATGTTCACTTAATGGCTCGGAATTGTCAACATAACTCATGCATTTTCAACAAAGGATTATTTTTCCATTTCATATTGAGCTTTATAAAACATAAATAAACGTTCACGCCGTTTATCCCCGAAGGGGTAGGCAGAGGTACCAATACTTCTGAACTCACATGGCAAGCGCCATCTAGTTTCCAGAGAAGGTACCCACGTTTTGCTTAGACAGTGTACTCACGTGATAGGGGGCAGGCCTATCGCCGTTTTGTACGAATACACTGTCACATGACTAAGTACAACTCAGCCATGTGGGTTTCCTCACGATGTTTTCCCTCACCGTTAACAACCATGATAAATTAACGACACATATGACTTTAGAAAAGACAAATTGCTGAAGGCCCGACCCGGGATCCTTATGATAAGCGGTGTTCTACTCACTGATCTATCATCATGATTGTTACTTTTATTTTTGTTATCTTTACTATCAAACATATATGAAGAGAATAGTGACAGAGTCGGTATGCTTACAATCCACCTATGATCCAGAACTCGGTCCCCAATGGTGTCGCAAGATGCAGCATTGTCGCTATCAAAAAGCATACAATGAATAATACTATGACATTCATTGACAACAATCTTGCAAATTACATAACAATTGACAGTCGTAAAAATATGTGATTTGGGGGCGGATACCTACAATCTGGTCCGGAGGTAGTTCAATTTGAATTTGAATGTTGGTTTCTTAGACTTAGATGTTGTTTATATTAAATGGTAGATTATATTTTGTGGTCGATTTGGTATAGCACTATACTATACCATCTCTTCCCTCAGGTAGTAATTAAAGGTAACAATGCAGTCATCATCATCAGTTAATAGACGTCCACTGCAGGACATAGGCCTCCCCCAAAGATCTTCACAAGGACTGGTCACGTGCTGCCCTCATCCATCGGCTTCCCGCGACCTAGACTACTTACTTTAGTCCTCAGTCCACCTACTGGGAGGTCTACCCACACTGCGATGTCTGCGTATCGGGCAAAACCAGGTCTGTTCGCTTGTAGTAAATGAAAGTCCGATAGTAATTTGTACTAAGAATGGTCATGGTTTCATACTAACAGTTTATTTCATCACTCACAAATGATATCCTTATCAATACTGATAATTTTACTCAATTGAACTCTCGTGTCAGGGTTTACATTTTTTTAGTGTATGACGCAAATAGTACTGACCGAATTATTATCACCGCCATTTTATATAGGGGTGATGTATTTTGAATTGCTGTTTTATTTATTTATTTATTTATTCCAAAAAACATAATCATTTATGTTTGTTGCATCATATTTTTACTATGGGAATGAAATGTAAGGTAATGGCAAATTAGTAAAAATGAGCTTGGCCACTATTGCAGGAGTGATAGGTTCCAATCTAGAATCGTGCCTGCCTGCACCCTTTTGCTTAAATAGGTCATCTCAACTGTAACTCAATACTTTCAACACCGAAGTTGTCAATTTGAACCCATTCAGTCGCCTTAACTTAATCCGATAAACAAACAGATAGAATTTTCTGTAACTTTAACTCATTATTTACTCAATGTAACCATAACATGATAAACCTCAAATTTATGCTCTTGCTAGATTTGTTAACGTAAGTTGTTAAATACGAGTGAACAATGAACAAGGCAAATTTAATGAACAATGAACACGACGGCGTATACTGTCTATAGACTAGCACATAATGCAGATACTCTGTTCATACAACTCGTCAACATTCCCGAACAAACAAGCTGCAACGATTTTCTGCGAAACTATCTCTAACATATTGTGAGGAACAAAACAAATTGCAAAAGCATCCAACTCATTCTAGTCTCGAAATATAACTGGTATCTTTTTATTGAATATGTTCATAAGCAAATATAATATTAGAACGAGTGGTTTATTAAAATCTTCAATGATTGATTTGAATAGTTATGTGACTGGCATAACTAAATCTGTTTTGAATTTCGAAAAGAAA
Source organism: Bedellia somnulentella (assembly GCA_963576735.1). Taxonomy (NCBI): domain Eukaryota; kingdom Metazoa; phylum Arthropoda; class Insecta; order Lepidoptera; family Bedelliidae; genus Bedellia; species Bedellia somnulentella. The sequence goes on along the minus strand of OY755172.1, from coordinate 9,121,048 downwards.
TGATTATAATATGATTTTTCTATATGTAATCATATCCTATTTTTTTATGACAGGATAATATACAAGTTACTACTGGCGTCAATAGGCCTGATAGTATTTTAAGTTGTAAAATCGGCCTTGTCCAAAATATTGAACATAGATAGCTCCAACTGGCCAGCATTCTCTGTTTTTATGAAAAACTAGAATCTATTGAATTTATAAATTAATAAACATAAGTCAAATATAGCATAGTCGAAGCTAGTTTAGTCGGGTTGACAGTCTACAAAGTTCTAAATTCATTGCTCTTATACTTCCAAACATCACGTGACATTGTCACCTGGTGTTTAGCCTACCCAGCGTTTTTGCTTAGACAGTCTACTCACGTGATAGTCCGCTTATAGCCATTTTGTACGAACACACTGTCATTAAGTTTATATTTTACTTAAACTAAATTACCAATAATTTTGTTTCCGCAGTGTACGATGCATCAGGGCAGCACACAAGCAACCTTCTCTTCGGCAACGAGTACTGGCTCGGGTCCAAGCAGGGGTGCCTGGATCTTCGACTGCAGAAGTACCACGCCCCTCACTCGCCTCCGTTCATTGCCGATTACTACGTCGCTCGCGTCAACGTCACTCTTGATGAGAACCATTTGCCACAGGTACTAATACATACATATACTAACGGATGAATGTCCCAAAAGGGGTAGCTAGACTTTAGAAATAGAAACTCCTCAGCCTCTTATGGAATTTGAATGGGGAAAGATGGTAGAATAAATGGTGATGGGTCTGCAACCAAATAGCTCAACAATCACTTTTAATGTCCTAAACCCCAAAACCTCTTAAGACATCTGAGGGAAAAAAGTATTAGTGCTATTCTTAGCAGACACTTCTCAGCTATTAATATGGATATCTATTCAAGTACGAACGCCAACAATGATTATTAAACTGCCTAAATCTTCCAGCGGGCAGCGAATGACGTAAGACGTGACTGACGCTACAAGGGGCCTGATAACAAGTAATTGGGTGATACGATTAGCGACTCTTTTGGGGATGCGTAGAAAAAAATATGGTCGCATAGTTATTCCTTCATTTATTAAATAATGTATGTATGTAGTGTATTTGTGCAAAACGACGATGGGCCTACCCCCTATCACGCGAGTACACTGTCCTAGCAAAATGTGGGTACTCTGAACACCAGTTGACATAAGTACCTCTACCAACCCCTTCGGGGATATAAGGCGTGAACGTTTGAGTCTTGAGCGATAAAATAATCACTGCATAGTGATTATTTTATAGTAGTGTAGAGTCTGCTTAAAATAGCACTACCCAATTTCTTCCGGTGGTTGTACGTAAAAGGCGACTAACGGTATTGGGGCTTTGAAGGGATTTTTTTGGGACACCAACAACTTTTGCTTTACCTTCTTTCCTCCACTTAACTTTCCAAAAGTGGCTGAGGAATCATGAACCCAGGAGCCTTAGAAAAAATACTTCCTCGGCCAATCATACACATTCAGAGCGTATATTTGGTTAAATAAGGAATTGTTAATTGTGAATTTCCAAAACAGGTAGAGATGGTACAGAGCAAGTACAAGAGAAATGACTAATAGTAAATTAATATAAAAACAATTCGCCTTACCTTTAATATATCTTCTTAGGTATAAACCTTATCTTAACAAACTTTTTCTTACTTAACTTCCAAAAATCACTGAAGAATTTCTTATTCCAAAGCTCTGGCTACCCGTTCTAAGGATTTATAGCCGTGAGTTTATGTATGTATGTTTAATCCGTCTTGTAATACGTAAAGCGAATGTTCCAAAACACATCGGTTGATCTGCGTTTCGTTTGAGCTATAAACTACGCCCGAGATATAACAAAAAAGTAAATTGGTTTGTTGACAATCTCTTTGATGTACGAACATGACTATAAACTTGTCTTTTCCTATTGTAATAAAGTGGAAACTGTTTTCAGTAACGTCAAAGGCAGAAACGACTTGACTCTGTAATAACCTCGAGTAGTATGAGGTTGAAACAAACTATATTTATAAAAAAATAAATTGAACATACTTACATACATATACACACGGCTATAAATCCCTAGAAGGGGTAGCTAGACCTAAGGAATTAGAAATTTCTTAGCCACTTTTGGAAGTTAAGTGAGGAAAAGATGGTAAAATAACGGATCTTGGTTGGATGGGTCTTCAACCGCATTGCCCAAGAATCCATTACCCTTAGTCACCTCTTGCATACACCCCACGGGAAGAAACGGGGTAGTGCTATTGTAAAACGACACTACACACCTCGTGTAGCATTAAGTTAATACTGCCGTGATAAGAATGTTATTAAACTGGAATATTAAATACATTAACGCTTATTACTGAACCCTCATTAAAATGAACAAAATAACTTTATTGGGACCCTTATAAACTAAATTTAATTTTGTTGTTGTTATTGTAATATATTTTTATCAAAAACTTTGGGTTGAGTTCAGATAAAGAATCTGCGTAATGTTTATTTACTATTAGATTTTATGGGCTGTTCTGGTTTTAATACGTGAAAAAGATTATTGGATACTTCTATACGAAACAACTATCGAGTAAAGTAACAACTTGGCGTAACAAGAGTATTAGTGTCAAAGTTCTAAAGGGCTCTCAATTCAGCGACGACATCCAAGGTGTAGTGATTGGCGATTTGCTTCTAAATATGGCGTTGCGGGTTCTATTTCGGTGATTTAGAGGGTATTTCTTAGTCTTGGATGTCATTCATACGTGTATTGAATTTGAATATTATTAAATATTTCATCCAGTTGGTATACCTTTATTCAATTACGAAGTAGTTTTTGTAATTTTCTGTATGCTTGCTTGATCTGTGTGCTATAATTTATTTACTTCAACATGCAATCAGATTTATCAATATTAATAAAAACAATCTAATACAATAAAATAATCAACTCCTCTTTTTTATATAATAATATGATTTAAAAATCCTGATAAAATAGGTCAGTGCGTCACTACCAACCAATTCACTATATTATATTAAAAACAAAATATTCATATAGCTACTTCTTAACCCACCTATTAAAACCTTATTTTTATTGAACGGCCCAGATAAATATTTTGCCACCATTTGAGAATGAAGTAAACATAGCGATTTAATCTTGTAATTTTTTTCCTCCTTACTAGAGCACAGACCTTTCCGTGAACAACAGGGAAATAAAGTTCGGGAATAGGATAAAAGTCATTGCTTATTATAATCATCAAAGTTGATATCATTATTGTATATCATCAAGTGAATATCACCACAGTGCTAGTTATTTGTCTTTTTTTATTTAGGTATGTAATGTCCTTATACTTACCTATGTGAATAAAATAAGCTGTGATAAATTTTGTTGAAAATGATTGGATTAACCGAAAAGGGAGACATTTGGTGTAAATTATTGTTTTAAATATATCTTCATTACTCTAGGATTTATTTAAAATCATGATAGGATATAAATAAAAAAAAATCACTGTGACTCCTAATTTAAAGCTGGCACCTCATGTTTTTTTCTTTATAACTTTGTATTTACAATTTTGGATTACGCTGATACCTGTTATCTTGATTTAACGGAAGAACAGCTAAATAAATTAGAGCGTCTCCAAAACTTATGCATAAGGTTTGTTTTTGGATTGCGTAAGTATGATCACGTGTCTGTTTATCGTTCTAAACTTAAGTGGCTTCCTATTCGCCTCCGCCGAAATGCACATACCTTGTCTCTTCTTTACTCTATCTTGTTCAATCCTGCCACTCCTTTCTATCTAAAAGAACGTTTTCAAGTTCTATCTTCTTCCCATAACCTTAATTTACGTTCAGACCATAATCTTCAATTAACCATTCCTTCTCATTCAACCAATTTCTATGGCTCCTCTTTTTCTGTACACGCTGTGCAATTGTGGAACGCACTTCCTGTGGAGGTGCGATTGGCTAAATCACTTAATGTGTTCAAGGATCTGGTGAAACAACACTATCTCACTGAAGCGCTGTAATACTGTTGCTTTTTAAATTATATGTATTAATTATATTTCTAAAACGTATTTGTGTATTTTATTTAGGTATTTGTATTATATATATAATATATATATTATAAAAGTATGTAGTTATGTATGTATGTAGTTATTTCAATTGAATAAGTTAGATTTAAAGTAAGCTTGTTTTGTGACTAAACCCAGATAACTAGTTTACCGATCTCACCTTTCAAAGGTTGTCTGGAAGAGATCGCTTTTAGCGATAAGACCGCCGATTGTACCTCATTGTAAACTGTATGATAATTTCTAATGTAAATTTGTGTTTGATGTACAATAAAGAGTTATTCTATTCTATTCTATTCTATTCTATTGTATATTCGTAGAGTAGGCAAATAAGCTGTGTAGTGTAGTGCGACTTACGGTATTGGAGCTTTTAAGGGATTTTTGGGCAATGCAGTTGGAGACCCATCACCAACAACCTTTATTTTAACATCTTTTTCTCCACGCAATTTTCAAAAGTGGCTGAGGAATTTCTCATTCCTTAGCTCTGGCTACCCCTTCTAGGGATTTATACCCGTGAGTATATGTATGTATGTAGGTAAATAAGCTCATCAAATTCAAACACGTATGACGTGTTTTTAATTGATAAATGACGTATTATTAAAGTGTATATCAGTTTTGCATGTCTGAAGTATCATATAATTAACTCCGATAGGTAGCAAAGCGTGGCGAAAGCAGAATGCGTTATAATCATCCTATTAACACCCTTTTAGCGCACGTGCCACACTATGTTGGCTCCATCTGAAATCTGTGATGTGGGAAATGACCCTCTATGTTAACGTCAATCAATATGCTAATAACATGTGAAATATGTGCCGTCATAGTCAGTTAGTCCTACAATATAAATGTGATATTTTTTCTTTATTTTTTTTTGTTTATGTTAAATACTTAGTCGCATAAATTTCACTATATTTCAATTTTTATTTAACCATATTACTTAGCTTACAGATACATCGCAACTGTATTTGTTACAAATTCCCTAAACTACAAACATTTGAAATTTCCCTCATGTTCAGAGCAGGATCATGGCGCTGGGGGAGTGCCTCCCGAGCTCTTGCTCTCCAGAGCACGTCGAAGAAGTGTTACGGCGAGCATCAGCCGACTCGGAGCAGCGTGCTCTCTCCGGGGGGATCCTGGCCACAGTGCAAGTCCTCGCCGTGCGCATCGTGCCCGGAACATACGAACTCTTCTCAGACTATAAACTACACATAATTGGGTAATTACTTTTACTTTTTACTAATCTGTGGACGCGTAACACGCAAATGTATGCCCATCAGTGCATCACAATTTCATAATAGCAACTATGTTCTTAATAAAACTGTTATTTGCAAACAGTATGATTAATAAAAGTAACATTGTATGTAATAGATATATAGCGTAATATTACTATAATGTTTAATATCATAATATTGTACAATGATGGTAATATATATGATACGATGTATCACCAACTTTAGTTCAATAGCATTTATATAATTCATGAATGAAACGTATACAAGGCTGGAAATATTTTAATTAGGACAACGTGATCCGGGATTATGCGAGTTGTGAAAAGTTTGAAACTTTATGAATCACCCTTCAGCTGAATGATATATGGGTTTTGTTTTGCATGAGTTTGGTTTACAACGGTCGTCCGAGTTGAGGCACTATACAATACATGTTTCCATTTTAACTTCGCCCAGCCTCATGTAACCGAATGATTTGTGTACACAAAAAACGTTGACAACTATTCGTTCATGATTTCGCAACAGTTTTGGGCCGCTTGAAATATAAATGATTAAATATTTAACCGTGATAGCTCAGTGGGAAATCTGCCGCTTCTCATGAGGCAGACACGAGTGCAAATCCTAAGTCAGGACTACACCAATGTGTTTTTGCTAAAGTCATACGTGTAGCATATTTATAAAGGTTGTTAACGGCGAGGGCAAACATCGTGAGAAAATCCACATGAAGTTGTAATCAGTCATTGGACAGTGTATTCGTACATAGTGGCATTAGGCCTGCAACTATCACGTGTATGCGCTGCTCAAGCAAAACGCGGATACCATCAACACAGGTGATCAAAAAATCCATGTAGTGCCGGCTTAGAATGTCACTACCCCTTTCTACCTACGGGTGTCGTAAGAGACGACTAATTAGACTTTTTAAAGTGCTGTTTGGGGGATGCGGTTAGAGACATATCATCAAAGATACTTTATTTCTACCATTTTGTCCCCCCCGGCTTATTCCGTTTATCCACCCTAAAACATCCTCCCTAGGTCGGATATTCGGAAACGCATGTCCTTCTATCCACCCTGAAGGGGTGGATATCCGGAATGCGTATAATATGGTTCTTTCGATTTTTTACCCCAAGTAAAGTAATTTACAGAAACATACACAACACAAAATGGGTCCAAGAAACATCGTGAATATTAAAATACTTAAGATAAACATACCTACTTTCTTACTTACAGTTTAAATAAAAATATCTTACAAACTTAGGGTCTTTTTTCTGTAAATGACTGTACGTAGGCAGGGAAGAAAATCGGAAGAACCATATTATATGCATTCCGGATATCCACCCCGTTCAGGGTGGCTAAAAGGACATGCGTTTCCGAATATCCGACTTAGGGAGGCTGTTTTAGGGTGGATAAACGGAATAAGCCGTCCCCCCTATCAACTTCCAAATGTGGCTGAGGAGTTTCTAGGTCTGAAGATCTGGCTACACCTTTTTGGGATTTATGGCCGTGAGTATTACGTATATAACGATAGCAGCGTAAACGTTGAGTTGATTTGAACTAAGGTCCAATAACTAAATGTAAAAGTTAGGACAAGGCGACTAAGTATCCGCCTATTGTACCCGGACACATAACCAATATATCAAAGAACAAAAACTATACCTAGCTTTTTACATTTCAGTCCTATGATTCTCCTAGTCATTCTCCTGATGCTGGTGGCTTCAATATACGAGGGTTACTTGGAACGACGACATCGAATGTCAGGTGCCGAGTGCGACCTTGAGCTGAACCACAATAAGCAAAACGTAAGTATTGCCATTATACCATACCTTCTCTACCCTGTCACCATTCACACACTAATCATACGTATTGTTTTTTATTACTTTCATCTATTGTTGTTGTTTGTAAGCCTTGAATTTTATGTCATGTGACGAGGTTGAGTATTTGATGAGACTTTTGACCGTGTTCTTTTGAATGGTTTTTCTCGGAAAATGCAATTTAGACATGTCGAGAGTGCCAGTACTATAGCGACAAGCATATATTTCATTTGCCTATATTCTTGAACACATAAATGAACGTTTTCAGCCATTTGATGGAAACCCAATCTTTCATACAAAATTCATTAAGCACTACGGTCGTCTACGTATGCGTTTTGATATTTTTGAAATATATATTAAGAACGCAACCAAACCTGATAAAAAAAAATTGGGACAACCTTGGAAGCGTATCCAATCGAACAGAAAAGCAATTTCGCAATTTGATATACTATTAACGGAGTAATCACGTAACATACATACAAAAACATACAATTAAATTGAGTGCCTACCTCCTTTTTGAAGTCGGTCGAGAAGTACAATTAATTGGCAGTCTTAACACTAAAAACCATCTTCTTCCGACAACAATTGGATGGTATGATAAATAAAATAAAATGCCAATATTAAAAAGATTTATAACTCCGATTGTCCAAATATCAGTATGAATAGCCATTAATAGGACAGAAGCATTTTCTCATCGTAAATATTATAAGCTGGCGTAGCTTCGGAACGTTTAGATAAGAAGAAAATTTACGATCGCTTCAAGCATTTTATTATTGCAAAGCCTTTTTTTATGGTAACTTCATGATTAATGTTGTTTTATTATATTTCCAAATGCATTATATACAAAATAATAATAAATAAATTGCGTGAGCATAATCTCGTTCTTGTTTTTTAAAGCTTAATTGCAAAAGTTTTGTAACAGCTTTCAAACCTTGATCCGTATTAAAACCAATTAAATTCAGAAACACACGATTACAATTATTTAAAAATGTTAGTGGCAACAATATGTTGAAATGTTTATATGAATCAAAATAAACAATATCTTCAGGTCACATAAATTAAAGACGTTTTGTTTAAAATAATATTTTCTTAATCATTGAGATGCTCGTAAAAAAGTTATAGAGCACGAAAATTGCGTTCGAGTCCTCATATGAATAATGAAATCATGAATCGTTAAAATAAATTTTATTACTTTACAATATTTACATAGTTATAAACGGCGATAGGCCTGCCCCCTATCACGTGAGTACACTGTCCATGCAAAACGTGGGTACTCTGAACACCAGGTGACAAAGTCACGTGATGTTCAGAAGTATTAGTACCTCTGCCAACCCCTTCGGGGATATTCGGCGTGAACGTTTATGTTATGTTATGTTATAAACGAAGTAGTCAGGACTACTGTTGTGTTTATATATAATATCACGTAAGCACAACCCCATTACTTCTCATGGGTGTTCATAAGTTATGACTAAGGTTATTGGGGCTATGACATATTTTTTGATGATGCGGCTAAAAACCATCACCAACAATTTTTATTCTACTACCTTCGCCCCGCTCAACTTTCGAAGGTAACCAAGGAATTTCATATTCAGAAGCTATCCATTTGTGTATGTACATGCAATACCCGTAAATTGAAATTATACTTAATGCAAAGATAGCGATCAGTTTCCTGCAGGTATGCATCTAAATACACTAATTGGCTTGCATTTTCAGCTGAACAACAACGAGCCCCCGATCTGCAAGGCGGACTCCAGCGCTGCCGACGGGAAGGACCGGGAACTTCGGCGGGAAGTTTGTGGTGAGTCTCTTTAACTGTTTGTTATATGATCATAAATTGAACAGTTCTTTATTCTGAAATAACTTTAATAGCAGAAATGGTAGTAGGAGGCATAATAAGAGTATTGCCAAACTATAATAAGCGTATTTACGAGAAATAGTAGTCGATTAACTGTATTCTACTTAAAAAATATTCAGTTCAATAATAATTAATATTTATGTACTAGCACTCGTACACGTGTCAAGAATGTTCAACGACCAAGTCACGTAAAATTAACGATAATAATAAATAAATCGCAGTAAAGAACCTTAGACTTGGCTCCACTTATTTTAGAGATTTCATTACTTTTTAGAGATAAACAAGCAGCTCTATCGAGACTTGGCTAGTTTTTTACAGAATGTTTTTGGTGGGTTTTCACTTCTTTTTGACAGGACGTAGACTGATTGAATGGTTACATTTTCTTATTATTATATTATCTTGTGAAATCAAGTAAAAATAAACTCCACGACTTCTCAAATCTCTAAAATACACGAAAAAAACTTTTAAATGTGTAAATAAATACGCTACCGGGATTTAAAATACAGCCAGCACCATCAAGTGACGAGTAGTGGTACTAATTGAGTAGAATACAGTTTTCTCGTAAATACGCTTATTATAGTTTGGCAGTACTCTTATTATTTTTTCTCATGAGCGTCACCAGGTAGTCCAGATCTTCCATAAACCTTGTTTTGATTTTTCTTTATGTGGGCGTTAAAATCTACCTCTGTACCAAATTTCAGCTCTAGGTCTATGAGAAGTACTAGTTTCTATTTTGATGATCAGTGAGCCAGTCAGTCAGTGTCGAAAATGCGAATTTGATCAGATTGAAATTGAAACCGGTGACAGAATAGCAAAAAAAATAAACGACTGTCCATCGTGATCAATACATTGAGTATGTGAAACATTCAATGACCAAGTTAACACGTAAAATAAGATCCTTATTTGAATAAGACATCACAAAATGAATAAAAATGATTCCAATAAAAATTGTAATCGTAAATACGTTGTGAATGGCAGGACGGAACCGTTTGAGAATGTATCACTAGATATAAATCCTCAGATACGTGGATTTTTGCACAACACTGTCCTTTAGTCATGTTGTAATAACAGCTAGGTCTTACATAATATTGCGGTTTGTGAATGTTGTCGGTTCTAAGCGAATGTGGTGACAAATATAGAGGAGGCATATTGCCGTCATTGTGAAACATGAAACGAAGGCATCAATGTCAATGGGTGACGGATACTGTTATTTAGGTAAATTCAGTAAATAATATAAGCCACAGTCACACTAAAACAATGACATTACCATCTTTTACAATGAGCCATATTCTGCATATATATTTAAACAACATACATACATATACTCACGGCTATAAATCCCGAGAAGGGCTTCAGAATAAGAATTTTTACAACTACTTTTGGAAGATGAGTATATACAGTTAAATTATATGATTACAAAATATATAAATTAATTGAAAATCATTAATTAAAAAATACAACTATCTCTGTTAAAAAATTTTGGTATAATATCATGAACATCATTTTTTACTTTCATAAACGTAATAGCGAAATTGATAAAACGTAAAACATTAAATAAAACAAACTGAACGTAAAAAAAATTCGTGGCCCATTAATTTTACAGTTCATATAAGATTAGTAAAGTAAAACCTTACATAACCAAAGCAGGGCTCATAAACCATTCGCAAGGTTTAAACGTGAAATAGAACACTTCTCAACCTGGCTTCTCTCACATTGCTAATCATATTGCAAGCTCAATCAAATATATTTCTCAGTCATGTGCCTGATGATCTTTGAACATCGATTAATAAAAGCACTAGATCTAGAAGTTTTAACTAATTAAACGATGATAACCAACCAATGATTATATTATTGAGTAAATAATCATTTTCTCATTTGACTTTTATTTTAATTTTTCCCATTAAAAACTTTAAATCATAATGAAAAAAACATTACATCTATACAACTACAATAAAAAAAATTCGATCTCTTCAAGATGTACTTTACAATAAAACCTCGATTGACTGTTGTCAAACTTAATTTTTTATGTTTTCTGTACTGTCAAAATAAAATTTCCATGTAGTGCAGGCTTAGAATGTCACTACCCTTTTCTACCCACGGGTTTGGTAAGAGGTGATTAAGGGTATGGGGCTTTTTAAGTGGTTTTTGGGCGACGCGGTTGAAGATCCATCACCAAGAACCTTTATTTTATAATCATTTCTCCACTCAACTTCCAAAAGTGCGGACGAAGCAAATTTCGAAGGTCCCAAATAAAGAACCTTAAGAATTAAAAGAACTCTCCCTTTGTTAAAGCGGTGGGTGGACTCACAACTATCACAAAAAGTCGTAATCGAGAGTTTACTAGTATCACTAGTAATAGAAGTAGCTACCCCAGTAAGTATGTATGTACAAATATACTAACCATAAACCAACCAACCAATATATTATCTGTCATCAGGTATGTGGTCGGAGCTGCTGCTGTCGTTCTCAGTGCTGACCAACGGGCGAGCCATCCTCAGCACCGACCGGCCCAGCGACGGAGCCCTCACTTGCCTGCATGGGATGAGGTAACTACATGTGCAGCTAATACTATGTTACCGTAACTATATGTCCAATACTATTGGTTTAGAATAGCACTAACCCATTTCTGCCCAAAGGTTTCTACTAGGCCTAGACTTTTCGGGCTCTTAAAGTGATTGTTCGGCGATGTAACTGCTGACATATCTAACCATTATTTATTTTAGAATAAATGACAGTAAATGCCAATTCCTAAAGTATATCTTTTTAACAGTTCCACTATTCTTTCAATGTTCCATGACAAATTATAGGACATAATTATGTTTTGTTTTGCATGAAAACCTCAGGTGGGGATTATTACTAATCAATCAAGCAAATAAAACTTATTGACAGCAGCGGGATCCGAACCCACGACATCCGGATATACGTCGCTATGCGAACTGAGCTATGGCATCAAGGGACCATACATATACTCACACTATAGTTCCCATTAGGGTAGACAGAGACTATCGATCGCCACTTTGTATGATCCTGACCAACCTTTCTAGCTTCGTTTACAATTATCAATCTTCTCATACAATGTATGCATGTCATGCTCTTTTATTCTTCATACTTCACGGACGCCTGCCTTTTTAACGCTTTTCTTTTACCAATTTACTATCCTCCATCCTCTTTATAAGCCCAAACCATCTGAACATTCCTTTTTCTATATTTTTTACAATATCATCTTTCAAAACACACCTTTTATGAATCACACTATTTTTCACTCAATTGCATAATATTAAATTTCATTATTTTTTTGAGGGAGCTAATCTCTACTGCCTTCAATCTACTCTCATGCTTCTTCTGCCACACCCAACATTCGCTGCCATGCCTAAACGTAGGAACAAGAACAGCATCATGCACAGCCATTTGGGCCTATTCAGACACTGATTGGCTAGTCATTAGACTATTCATTGCTCCATTTACTGCATTACCCTTTTTCAATGTCTTCATCAAACTTTCCATCCCTAGTAAACAAACTTCGCAGATACTTACACTCACTTCACTCACAGGACTCTTTCACTTGTTCCATTTTCTTTCCATCAATGTACCATGGTTTTTGTTTTATCCACAATCACCCTCATTCCCTTTCTTTAACATACATACATATACTCACGGCTATAAATCCCTTAACGCTTTGAAATGAGAAATTCCTCAGCCACTTTTGGAAGTTGAAGCCCCTTTCTTTAAAAACACGTAAATGCAATATTCACCATCTCTTGTAGCTCTTCCACCAATGTTGCAAGTAGCACTTGATCGTTGGCGTATAAGAGGCATTTAATGATGAATCCACCCATTCACAATCTATAATCCGTTTCACGCAACTTTGTTAAACAGTCATCCATGAACAAATTGAATAGCCATGGAGAAGCTACACAACCCTGTTCGAGAGATCCCGAACCAGTCATTCTTTTTCCCGTTCAAAAGAAAGAAAGAAAAAAAGAAAATGCTTTATTCTCCTTGTGAGGACACAAAATAATAATACCCACAAATCAAAACAACATAAAAGTAACAAAACAATTCTCATAGAGTGATACCAGCGCACGTATAAGTTGACTCCCCAAACCGAACATGGACAACACCTCCTTACTCCTCCTCCTTAAATACTTTCTTACGATCCGACCCTATCATACGCCTTCTCAAAATCTATGACGGAGCAATACACCTTGTGGTTATCTAAGAACTTTTCGGTGATGCTCGGTAGATAAAAGATTTGGTCCATACATCCCATTCCCTTTCTAAATCCTACTTGCGCAACCCAAATTTTATCATCCGTTTCATTCATCACTCTTTCAAGCAAAAGCTTTGCATACAATTTACCGACAATGCTGAGTATGCTAATTCCACGGTAGTTTCTTGCCTCATGGTGTGACCCCTTATATAAAGGCATAATTACCACGTTACCAGCATTTTCCGAAAAGTCAGTATAACCAGGAAACCACCACCTCTATAACATTTCGGTATTTATCCTGTCATACCCTACCTCGTTACCTAGTTTCATACTTTTCATTGCTTTCACTATTTCTTCCATACTAAGCTCACTGTCATTAAAGTCACCCAATGCTTTGTTACAATCAAAACTACTGCCAATTGGCGAAAAAAATAGGTGCATCCTGTTTCAAAATGTCACTCAAAATAGTTCTTCCATACCCGTTTCACACTATTTACGTCCGTCACCAATTCACCCAGTTCATCTCTCACTACATTAATTCTCGTGTTTTCTTCTAATCTTCCAAATCACGCTTTTTCTTTTCTATTTTCTTCTTCACCTCATTCTTAACTCTCTTATATTTTGTCTTCACTTTTCTGTACTACATCGTCGGCCACTCTCGCATTCATTCATTTACTAGTTTTGACCCCTTGTATATCTAAGCAAGCTTTCCTCTTATCTTAAACTGCATCTTTCACATCTTTATCCCACCAACTTGTTGGTGGTCTATATGTCCTCTTACTCAATCCACATATTTTTTGCCGCGCATTCAACAATCGTAGATTTGAGCACATTCCATGCTTCCTCAATTTCCATTTCATACGTCATCTCCACGCAAATTTGTCTGTCATCCAATTTCTTCATGAATTCATCTCAAATTTTTTCATGTTCTTCCAATTTCTCCACTTTTGTTCTCGCTAATTCGGTTAATTACACTTTAGCTCTATGACGCCAACGTTTGGCCAGACCCCTCAATCGTCAAAACCATCCCATACCATCAAAAAGTTGTCCGTACCAACGTTATCCTCGCTATAGACTTTAGAGTCAACAACCTTTGCCCTTAATCTTTCATCCACAATCACAAAATCTATCACACTTCTCTCGCTACTTCGCTGCCTTGTATACCTATACATGTGGATATCTTTGTGTTCAAACGAAGTGTTAGTTACTTAAAGATTCTTCTCCCTAACATACTTCAATAATTTTTTCACCATTCTCATTTACCCTTAGGTCACCATACTTTCCTGAAACTCTTTCAAAACCGTTGCGTGACACACCAACTCTTCCATTAAAATCTGCTAGCATAACTATTTGCTCATTTCGATCACAATCATTTATGACATCATCTAATAAGTTCTAAAACTCTTTCTCCGATTGCGGTTTGGACATGTCCGGACAGTCGGCAGCATGAACGCAGATTATGCGCATCCGGACTAGTCCCAATTTCACTTTAATTCATAGGAGCCTTGGACTCACACATTCGTACTCTTTAATACACCGAGCCATCCTTACAGATATCAGAAGTCCCATTCCTTAGGTAAGCTCGGTTACTGTCACTAACACCAGACCAGATTGCTGTTATGTTGCCAAGTTGCGATAATTTTTTTCCCTTACACTTTGTCTCATTCACACATAGAAAGTCCAGTTTTCTTTCATCCATAATCATACATACTACATCAAATTTTTCAAACATTTCTCCACATACATTCATGGTAATCAAGCGGGTCAAAAATGATTATTTGCTTAATTGATTAGTAAATTATAGGACAGTCCATACTTCTACTATTCAATTAAAAATACTAACAAATCTTATATATTTTGACCACAGATTCCTGTCGGTATCTTGGGTGATAATGGTGCACACGTACCTGGCGGTGTTCTACATCGCCGACAACAAGACCATGCGCGTCATCACCGAGCGGAACATCTGGTATCAGAGCGTGGGGAACGCTTCCTACTGCGTCGACACGTTCTTCTTCATCAGGTTCTTATTCAGCTTTTTTTCCTAAAACTACATATTTTTTTCGAGCAACACGAATAATTGGCAGTCAAAGCGTAATAACAAATAGTTCTTATTGTTCGGCAGTCTCTCCGTTAGCCTATCATTGATAGGATTTTGGAGTCACGGGCCAATTCTGGTACATCATAATGGTCTTATTTTACCTACAAATATATACTCTTAAGCAATAAGGGTTGTGCACCCCTAACATTTGATTTTTATTTCGACTAAAACTACTCTAGAAATAATTTATATTGCAAAACAACGTTTGCCGGTTCAGCTAGTAACTTTTATAATTTGTTTTTTTTATTATGAAATTTAATCAGCAAATTTTTCAAAACACATGACGTCACATTACGAGATTTTACGATCAGAAGATCAACATAATGTATTTATTAAATTTTAATTAAAATTACTTTTATCTTTACTTTGTTTTATATTAAGGTAGTTTATCGACTGAATCTTGGTTGTGTCCATCCAATAAATTTACGTTTGACGTCACAGTCTAGCAGCGCGAGAAAATTGCAGCGTTTAAATCACAGAAAATGGTGTTGAAGTTTTTTTTTATTCGTTTAATGGTTTATTTTTTTAATATGCCGTGTAGTGCCGGCTTAGAATGTCGCTACTCCTTTCTACCCACGGGTGTCGTAAGAGGCGACTAAGGGTATTGGGGCTTTTTATTGGATTTTTGGGCGATGCGGTTGGAGACCCATCACCAAAAACCTTTATTTTACCATCTTTTCCCCCACTCAACTTCCAAAAGTGGCTGAGGAATTAATTCTTTAGCTCTGGCTACCCCTTCTAGGGAATAATAGCCGTGAGTATATGTATGTATGTATGTTTTTTAATATGTATATGTACATGATTGAATCGACAAAGGAAATGCAAAATAGCTTACAAGTCACCCAGATGAAAAATTATCTTTTATATTCCTATTAAAAAACAGGAAATCATATTTCAAGCAAATGAGAGTGAATGTGGACAAAACCAAAACAATGGTTTTTGAAAGAGAGGAAAGTATGACAGAATGTGACATTGTTATAAATGGTAAGAAAGTGAAACAAGTGAAGGAATTTGTATATCTGGGGAGTTTGTTTACTAGGGATGGAAAATGTGAGGAAGATATTGAAAGGGGAGTTAAAAAGGGAAATGCGGTGAATGGAGCCATGAACAGTCTGATGTTGAGCCAGTCGTTGTCAGAAAAGGCTCGAATGGCTGTGCATAATGCTGTTCTGGTTGCCACGGTGATGTATGGTAGTGAATGTTGGGCATGGCAGAAGAAGAATGAAAGGAGAGTTAATGCAGTGGAAATGAGATCCCTCAGAAGTATATGTAATGTAAGGCTGTGATATAGAGTGAGAAATACTGTGATCCGTGAACGAGTAGGTTTGAAAGATGACGTAGTATGCAAGATACAATAAGGAATGCTGAGGTGGTTTGGGCACATAGAGAGGATGGATGAAAATAAAGTAGCGAAAGAGATATATAGAGCCAATGTGGATGGGATTGTTAGTAGAAGACGGCCTCGTAAAACGTTTCTTGACCAGATAGAAAACGTTCTTATAAAGGAGGGGGTCCGAAGTGAGAAGAATAAAAGAGCATGTATGAGAAGAATAATGAATGTAAGGGAAGCAAGAGAGGCTTGTCAAGATTACGATCTTGATAAGTGGCGATCGATAGTCTCGGCCTACCCCAATGGGAATAATGGGCGTGAGTATAAGTAAGTAAGTTCCATAAAGTTTTATTTTTTTTCTATTAACAGTTCATCGTTAAATATATACTTGACAAAAACCCGACGGAAAAATATTGTAGCGTTAAGGAATTTTCCATCAATCGATGTTCTTATAGAAACTATGCAAAATTAACTCAAGTTAAATCATATTGTTTGTTTCAGTGGTTTACTGGTGACAGTTCTTTTTTTGAGATCCGAAGAAAAAAAGGCTGAGAAAAAAGTTAATGAAAAGAAACAACAGAATGGATTCACTAATTTAGGCTTATCGGTTTCCGTGATTAGCCAAAATTCTTTCACGCAGGACTTCTTAGAAAAGCCAAAAGAAAGCTTTTACACAAAAGGGGAATTGTTCAAAATTATAAAGTCTTTTTTTGTGTTTCTGTCATATAGGTTTTTGAGGCTCACTCCGGCATATGCCTTCGTAATAGCTATGACGGAAGTATCGATAAGACAAGTAGTGAATGATTCTGTGTTTGAGCCAGCGATATTCGACCATATCAACTGCAATCTGTATTGGTGGAGAAATTTGTTATACATCAACAACTTGTACCCTCAAAGGGAAATGTGCATGGTCTGGTCCTGGTACATGGCAAACGATACGCAGTTTTACGTTGTGGGAATCATTCTGCTTTTATTATCTGTAAAGTAAGTATGCTTTATCAGTTATATATCTATAATCTAGGTTTATGTGGATTTTCTTAGAGTTCATATGAGTTTTAAAGGCTAAAAAGACATGTAGGCTTCTTCTCATCGAGGTAAGCAGGGACTATCAATAGGTACTTTCTTTAGATAGGTACGAACCTGACAAGTTACTCTCACTTCTCTTACATTGCATGTTCTTCGCACTTCGGGCTACTGCATTGGTCTCTTGTAACCTGCTAAAAACTCTAATAAATTTATACGTATTTTATATTCATCGAAATGTTTTCAGGCACTTGAGATTTTCCATGATATCTCTCGGAGTGATAATGATAACGTCCTGGATGACTACCATGTACATCTCAGTTTTGTACCAGTACAAAGCGCGCATACAAGAGCCTTTCGAAATGTTCGACCCCTTGTACGACAAACCTTGGTCGAGGATTGGACCTTATCTCATCGGTAAGCTGAAAACTTTATAGTATGGCTAAGAAAACATGGCCTCAATTGTCAAAGTGATTATGAGCCTTGATTTGTAATGTTAGTAGAGGACGACCTTGGAGGACACATTTGGATCAAATAGAAAATGTACTCAAAAAGGCAGGTGTCCGAAGTATGAAGAATAAAAAGGCATGTATGAAAAGATTGATGGATGTGAATGAAGCTGGAGAGATTTGCAAACACACACACACAGATACACACACACACACACACATACACACACACACACATACTACTGTACTAGAGGACAACACGATTTGTATTAGTTAACGAAAAAATAAAATTTTGTTATATTGATGTCCATGCCACAGGTTCGACCTATTATGGCATCAATGTCAACCTATGTGTATACTACCTTCCTTCAAATGTAAATCCAATTATTTTGTAGTGCTCTAGCTATGACTGTATTAGGTTTTAATTGTAAATAAAGATTATTATTATTATTATTTGCCAGGATCGTACAAAGAGGCGATCGATAGTCTCAGCCTACCCCAATAGGAACTAACGGCGTGAGAATATGTATGTATGTATGTATGAGCCCTGATTACCAAAACGCGTCTGGAAAAAAGCTACAAAAACGTTCAAGCTCTATGTGATGGACACTTTAGAATATACATTTTTTTAAATAATATTTTTTAAAACTCAAATAATTAGAAAAGAAATAAAATATGTGGCAAATGAAGTAAAATGAAACTCTTTCCTTACACAAATAATCTGAATATTTCTAAGCAATCAAAAGATATTGCTAGTTGTATACCTATATAACGAACATATAAAAGCAGTAAAATTTATGATTGGTCTCTAACCAAATATTATCACTCTAGTTCTTTTATTTGTCGAATCTGATCTCATAAAAAGCGATGAAACGTGTGAATTGAGTAGACAAATTGACAAGTTGTCCTGACCTTCTCAAACGACGCGTTCTACCGAGATATTGGACCCCGACAGGCACAGTAAAGGGATTCACAGAATGTCGCAAAGGGATTGTTTCAAATACATCAAATAAACTATTTTAGGCTCAAACAATACTCGGGTATTGGCTTTAATGAAATCTTGATATTTTGGGTCCTCGGAATAATAGAGAGCAATAGTCGATCCAGAAATACTCAAACTGAAAAGGAATATATGCAAAATGGTTCATGTATTTCTCGTAAAATTTGTGGTCGCATGTAAAAGGAGAGTTGAGAAACGTAAATGAGTTCAAGAATCTTCACAAGATACTTCCGAAACGTAAATTTTAAAGTTAGTGAAGTTGCTCTGCGAATGAAAATATTTTGTTCACAGAGTTAAGAATATATTGCACCAACTTGTGAGGAATGAATTTTGATTTAAAAATATTTGTTACATGAATCCATACTACTTTGTTGTTAATTTTAAAAAGTAATAATAAGATAATATACTGAAAAGTTGAGTTAAATAAAATATAAGTTAATTTTGACTTTTAATTTAAAATAATACTAATGAAAACTTTAAAAAAACAATTTATATT
The DNA here is from genome assembly GCA_963576735.1 of Bedellia somnulentella. NCBI lineage: Eukaryota > Metazoa > Arthropoda > Insecta > Lepidoptera > Bedelliidae > Bedellia > Bedellia somnulentella. Next base: position 9,101,509 of record OY755172.1, on the reverse strand, counting down.
TGTTTTATAATGAAAAAATAAATTATATATTTGTTACAGGTATGATGGTGGGCTGGTATCTGAACAAAACCAAATGCCAAGTGAAGATCCCGTACTGGGTGGTGGCAGTGGGCTGGCCGTTGTCCTTGGCCATCATCGGCAGCCTGATATTCGGAATGGTGGACGGATACTTTGAAGTTTGGCCTACCGCATTTTATGTCAGCATCGGGCATACAGGTAAAATAAATATGTGATTGGTTAAATATGGAAAACTTTAATATAATACCAACTGTGTGTTTGTAACTTTTTATGATATGTCTTTTATACTAAGGTCTTTTTCTTTACGGTCTGGGTAATATGAGTTCCTTCTTCTTAAGAACTATTGATTTAGGGAAATATGATTTAAGATGAGGTTAACGGTGAGGGAAAACATCGTGAGAAAACCCACATGGCTGAGTTGTACTTAGTCATGTGACAGTGTATTCGTACAAAACGGCGATAGGCCTGCCCCCTATCACGTGAGTACACTGTCCATGCAAAACGTGGGTACTCTGAACACCAGGTGACAAAGTCACGTGATGTTCAGAAGTATTAGTACCTCTGCCAACCCCTTCGGGGATATTCGGCGTGAACGTTTATTTTATGTTATGTTATGATTTAAGACACCACAGTTTATTTCTTGCAGACTTGTATATTCATTCACTCGACTTATCGTGAGGATTAATAAAAAAAAGCTTGCTGTGTCAAAAACTCATATTGTTTTATCTATACTTATAATAAATCTGTAGAGAGGTCAATTCTGTACATGAAATATATTTTCAAAATAACTATCAGGCGGTGATTAGGAATCGATACTGATGCCAAAAATGCAATCAGTAAAATTTTTGTCTGTCTGTCTGTCTGTCTGTCTGTCTGTCTGTCTGTCGGTTTGTATGTTCCTTATGGAAACAAAAACTACTCGACGGATTTTAACGAAACTTGGTACAATTATTCTTCATACTCCTGCGCAGGTTTTTGTATACTTTCTAGCAGAGAAGTAAAGGGGAATTTTGGGAAATTTTGGGAAAACGGGAGAAGTTACTCCATTTTTTAAGCTTCCGTCGCGTGTGCAGCCTTAATGGTTATACTTACATAGAAATCATGTGTGGCGGAAATATTCTTCATAAAATTATGTAAAAAAAAATCCTCAACAGTATATGTCTATCTTTTACGGTTGACTCACAATATCACGTGTCATTCCAGATAGCTTAGCAGTTCGGAACATCCTGATTATATTTGTTTACTCTTACGTTTGTAAACCTCTCACTCATCCCTAATTTACAAAAGGTAACATTATTACCTATTTAATAAAAAAAAGAATCATAGAAATCGGTAGACAAACACCGAAATTATTTATAAAATAAGCCATCGCGCCCGTGATCGAAACCAAATCTTTACTAATTTACATATAACATACTAGATGGCGCCAGTAGTTGCATCCTACATAACGTAATGATTTATTTTTTAGATTGTTATAAATACTTCATGGCGTTTTATTACAAAATTTGCTATTAAACGGAAATACTGAACCGTTCATTAAAGCGCATTCAAATTCACCAAACTACACTGTTAAGGGAGTGCTATAAATTTAATAAATTGAAAACATTACGCTGAATTTCACAATGCTTGAGCAGTGAATAAAGAAAGTAACCTCAGATATTTAAAAAAACAACGCTACCCGTGCGAAGCTGGGACGATCCACTAGTATAGACATAAAATTACTAGTGAGTTACAGCTTCCATCTATCTATCAAACGTTTTGGAAATAAATTGTTGGTCACACAGAGAGGGATGCCGAATTTTTTAAGAGGGTGTGTTGCAATTTGTCTTAAAATCTATTCTGACTACAACTCTGTGTTTAGGATGGGGCGTAGCTCTAGCCTGGATAGCCATCGCGTGCTGCTGCGGCTACGGCGGGCTGGTGAACTCCGCGCTGTCGTACCGCGGGCTGCTGCCGCTGAGCAGGCTGACCTACTGCGCCTACCTCATCCACCCCACCATCATGATGTACACCACCTTCCTCATGGACGGTCCGTTCCATCTGCAGAACTCTATGGTTGTAAGTATTGGCATTTTGCGATGTCTTCTTTAGTGCTGAAAGATTACTTTTAGGCATACGGATACGTAAGTACGTAGTTGTCGTTGCTTTTTATTGGTATTATTTACGTTTAACTGTTATGTTTAACTATTATATTATTAATTATCTTTCCGCTCACGGCTTCGCCTGCGTGGAATTCGGTTATATTGCGGTATGAAGCGCAACTATAAGAAAACTTATCATTACACATGCAACCCTTAGAGTTTGGCCTTGTGCTTTATTAATGGTAATTGGCCTAGACCTCGCTTTTATAACATACCCTTTTTATATTATAAATCGATAAAGGACATCAAACTTAACAACTTTGCCTATGGAATACCTATCTAAAATATTGTTATTATCTCAATATTTTATAATGAAAAATATCATGTACCTAGTTCAAACTGAGAAAGTATAGAATGAGATTCTTTGCTTCAGTGAAAATAAGAAATAAAATAAAAAAAACATCTGGCTCCAATTTCACCAACGCGACAAGTGCTACAATTGTAAATTCATCAAGATCACTGTTACTATCACTAGCGTCACTACTACTCGCATGGAGAGCCATTTCGAAATACGCGTGTATCAACCACGAAATACTACAATTGTCACGCAAATCCGACAAGTGCTCAATCTCATGTCAAGATTCTACGACAATTCTACAAATATGTCGACTAAAATAATAATTACTGTTTCACAACATGTATTACAATTATTGTAATACATACAATTGTAGCAAAACGCCTGTCAAGTTTGTAAGCATTTCTATAGAAAACATGGAAGTATTATTTAAACAGGAACGCGCGCTGGCGACCTAAAGTGTCCTGAAAAAGGATGGCTAACTAGCTAACTGTGTCTCGTTTTAAGTAGGGTGACCATCTGTTGATGTTTTAATAAGAGTTCCTCTAAAGGATACAAAAACACTTATATTTACATATTTTGAATGTTTTTGTTCATGAAAACCTCATGTGGGGACCTGATGCAGCCTTTGACACGGTAGCTCAATTGGCAGAGCGACGGGGGCGTATACCCGAGGTCGCGGGTTCGATCCCCACCTGTGTCGAAATTTTTCTTTCCTTTATTTATTAGTTATATTTACATACATACATTATAAAAAAAAATATTATAAAAACACTTATATTTACATATATACATTGTTTGTTTGTTTGAAATTTTTCTTTCCTTTATTTATTCTTTATTTATTAGTAATAATCCCCACATGAGGTTTTCATGAACAAAAAGATTTAAATTATGTAAATCAACGTGTTTTTTATACATATTTATTCTTAATTAATAGATTATAAAAGAATGGGTAGCCAGTGCTTGAGAATTAAAATTTCCTCAGCCACTTTTTGAGCAAACCCAAATTCAAATCGTTTAATGCATTCATGTGGTAAAGTTCGACATCTCGAACAGGTTATTTTATTTATTGTTCCATAACATGAACCCATATTTATCACTATTAAATGATAAAAGCTCCAAAACACTCAAACAGATGATAAATTGTGGACACCACATTTATCTTGTTTCGATGGGGATACCCGTGACAAATATTAATATCCCTTTTGCCCAACTTAACCAATTATTTATCTCCAAATCGATAGGCGACAATAATAATTAAAATAAAATACAAAAAAGGAACAGTTTATAACCTGCTTTTTATAAAATACTCCCTATAAATAAGTTTAATTTGTTTTTCTTTGAACTTAATCTCGACTGGCAACCGTGCGAGCGAGACACACTTCTCTCTCACACGGCTCTCGTTCTAGGACGTTTCTCTGCTTGACAGTCTTTAAAAGATAATTAACTTTATTGCATGGTAATAAATTGCATTTTTGTTTACCATATTTTTGTGAGTACTCTCTCCTGTTTAGTTAGTAGCTTCATGATAGAAAATATTTCATAAAATTGTAATATGTCACAATTTGCTTGACAATTGTAGCTCGACATATGTCACTGACAATTGTAATCGTGGTGAAATTGGAGCCTGATCTATGCTTTTCGCTCTGTAAACAAAAACATAACTAACTTTCGGTATAAAAAGGGTATGTTATAAAAGCGAGGTCTAGGCCAATTGCAAATGAAACCCTCATAGGAAAACACCCAGCGCCATCTATTGCATACCTCAAGAACTAAATAAATTAACTAACATTTATACCAATAAGTAATTTGTTGACTTATACTTATTTCAGGATAAGTAGATGTAAAAAAACAGTTTAGACGATAAACTTATATAATTCATTATCGTATCATTTAGCTTCTAAATTTACATATTCATATTCGTTTGCAATCTAAAAGTAGTTGTTAAAAAACTGTCTCGACGATAAAACAAATAGTACGTCATCCCTCGGGAATATTATAAAATCGCTTATTGTGCGAGGTTTTTTGTTAATCATAATAAGTTCTAGAAAATTGTGGTACATCACTTTATTATATCTTCAATGGTTTTCGCAGCGTTCGTGATTGAAGAAAGTTTTTTGATATTTTTTTTACACCTTGGGTTACATTATCGGAGTTTTGGTAAAGAACCCTATTTTTAAAAAAAACTAAATATATGCCCATGTCGCTTAAGGATAGTGTAACTTTTCAACGGTGTGAGACTTTTTCAAATCGGTTTAGTAGTTTCGGAGTCTATTCCAGACAAACAAACAATCAAACCTTTCGTCTTTATAATATTATAAGAATAGATAACGTAGCTAAATAGAAACAAAAATTTATTGATCTTAAGAGTTTGGTAAGTACAAGAAGGTGATTTACATTTTATATTATTTATGAAATGAATTAAATGAAAGTAATTCGAACATTTTATCAATAATATCTGCAAACTCAGAAACAGAATTGTATTAAATATGAGCCAGTAAATTTGGGTTGAAATATCGCAACACGTCAATTGCGTTCTGAAATATTAATGTTTTCATAACTAATGACTCTAAAGCTTAGATCAAATATTACATTTGATCGGAACTCTAAAGGGTCAAACTGTATTAATTATATATATTTATGGAAAGTATTGAATTAGAATATTATTTCTTATTTAAGCTTCAGAGCGATGTAAATGGGGTAAATGTTTTCAAAGAAAGTAGTATTTTAATTAGCTTGTTATTAAAAACCAGTTTGATATACTTACATTTTACTTTGATATACTTATAAAAGTAACTGAAATATATTTCTCAATTTATTAGTGTAAATATGGTACCTAATGAATCACTCATCTTCAAGTTTATGTTAAATGGTAATATTAAAAAAGGAGCATATTAATATATAAGGACTACATACATACATATACTCACGCCATTAATTCCCATTGGGGTAGGCAGAGACTATCGATCGCCACTTTGTACATCAATATTTTCATACATGCTCTTTTATTCTTCATACTTCGGACGCCAGCCTTTTTGACACACTCTCAATTTGGTCCCAGTGTGTTCTCCGTGGTCGTCTTCTACTAACATTACCATCCACACTAGCTCTATAGATCCCTTTAACCAATTTTCTATCATCCATCCTCTCTATGTGCCCAAACCATCTCAACATTCCTTTTTCTATCTCTCGGTCACATAATCTAAGATTACAATTTTTTCTGAGGGACCTCATCTCTACTGCATTCTGCTCTCATGCTTCTTCTGCCACACCCAACATTCGCTTCCATACATAAGCAGCATCATGCACAGCCATTCGGGCCTTTTCAGACACTGACTGACTGGTCATTAGGCTATTCATTGCTCCATTTACCGCATTACCCTTTTTCACTCTTCTTTCAATGTCTTCATCACATTTTCCATCCCTTGTAAACAAACTTCCCAGATATACAAATTCCTTCACCTGTTCCACATCCTTACCATCAATCGCAATCACGCATTCTGTCACATTTTCCTGTCTCTCAAAAACCATCTTTATGGTGTTATCCACATTCACCCTCATTCCCTTTCTTACAAAAGACTCACATGCAATATTCATCATCTCTTGCAACTCTTCTGCCGATGATGCAAGTAGCACTTGATCGTCAGCATACAAGAGGCATTTAATGATGAATCCACCCATTCTTAGTCCATAATCACTTTCACGTAACTCTGTCAAACAGTCATCCATGAACAAATTGAAGAGCCACGGAGAAGCTACAAGCTCCCTGTCGGTCACCCCTAGAGATTTCATACCAGTCAGTGTTTTCCCCGTTTACTCTTATACATGCACTAGAATTCTCATAGAGTGATACCAATGCACGTATAAGTTGACTCCCCAAACCGAACTTGGATAACACCTCCCATAAACACTTTCTTACCACCCTATCATACGCCTTCTCTAAATCAATGAAGGAGCAATACACCTTTTGGTTCTTAGCTAAGAACTTTTCTGTGATGCTCCTTGGAGAGAAGATTTGATCCATACATCCCATTCCTTTCCTAAATCCCGCTTGCACATCCCATATTTTCTCATCAGTTTCATTCATCACTCTTTCAATCAGTACCTTATACAATTTACCAACAATGCTGAGTAAGCTGATGCCGCGGTAGTTTTTAGCCTCTTGGTGTGACCCCTATCCTTCATATATAAGGACTAGCCTCAGATATTTGGAAAAAAAATAACCTATTAAAAATGATATCGAGAAACATTTTAAATTTGATATTGGGAGTTTTTGCTTCTTGAACTTTTGAAGTTCATTCAAAAATTGTTATCCTCTTTTTTACTACACGTACGAAACTACGCGTATACGTAGTAAATAATTCAAACCGTGTAATCTAGGTAAAACAAGCAGATTTAAAGAGGCAATCAGCTAAGTGGTGAGCTGTCTCTATTACATACCTAGTCAGATTGAGCCATTGTTTATTCGATACAAGAGAAATAACTTTATACAGACTTAAGCAGTCTGAAAAACGACTATCATTGGAAATGAACTTTTAACATGGTTGAAGAATCTCTATATTAAGAACTACTCCTTCTATATTAAGGCAAACTCTTGAAAATATAGTGATATTTTCTAAACCGACAGTAAACAGCGATCTTATATAAATATATTAAAGCAAACCTACTACAATGCAGAATATGTCATAAAAATCTTGCAGAAGCTACATACTTATTAGCAAATTGTTGGCCCATTATAGCCCTTCTTTATTATTTTCCAGATAATCGTGTACTCCGGATACGCAGTGCTCGCTTTCCTGGCTTCGTTCGCAATCTCGCTTGCATTCGAAGCGCCCGTCGTGAGGCTGATCAAGATCATCAACGGCGGAGGATACAAGAGGAAAACCAAACCAACCAGTTGCGAGTCTTAGGAACTAAGTTACCATAGGTTTAGTTGACTTGGTTTTAGGCGTTGATGATAAGATTGGTTCCTCTAACGTTTTATCCAGAAATGTACAGTTTAGTGGAATTTTTCGTTTGACTTACTTTGCACACTACGACTTTTTGCCGCGGCGTCATATCACAGCGCTTTTTTTGACATAATTTTATAAACTGCTTCTGATAAGCGCACTGTATCGCTACAAAGGCGCGTCGACCGACGCGGCGTGATAAAAATCGTAGTGTGCAGAGGCTCTTGTATTGTCTGGTGCCTAGTTAACAAGCCATGCTACGTATAGATAAAATTTTGGCAGTCCAAAGCCAGTGTGGTCGCCTTAACTTTAGTAAGTATTGCGAAGGTTTCCTTTATGGTATGTGCCATGTGATTTGTTTCTTATGTTTGCTTTTCAACAAAAGCTACTGTAACAATACTGCAGTAATCAAAGTAACTTGTGCGCGAATTTTTGAGTACTTGGAACCCTTTTTGGAAATGCATAAAACGAGTATCACACGCGATACAGAGATTAGTTATTGTATTTGTTTTGATAATAGATTAGAGAATAAGTATATCAGTATGATATTTCAAAATAAATTATTATAATTAAGAAAAATATTTTACCATTCTACGTAATTAGTAACAATATTTTTCGTTTGAATTGCAAAAAAAACATTATGGTTAAACAGTAATATATTTTTTTGTCTTAACAGTATTTTGTAATGTATTAATTGGGTTGAGACTAAGTGGTGAACAATAATAGTTTTGTAGCGCTTACAGTTTTATTCCGTCTTTTGGAAATTAATTTTGAAAAAAATACTTATTAATATCACATTTCGTAGGAGTTTGAATTAACCACATTTCCCCCGCCTACACATTTACTGAATTGAATCATTAAGACAATTCAAGTAAAATGTGCCGATCTTTATAAATTTCAATTCAGCTTCAACAAAAGAAGACAATGAAAGAGTTCACGGACGTCGTTTAAAAACCATTAACACTTTTATGAAGGCACATAATAAATTTTCTTAATTAAACGGAGCATTCTCTAATTACACCTGAACGTTTATTAAATGTCATAAAAACTTGGCGAATTCTGCTCCGTTTTTGTTAGGAACTTGGAAATAAGTTGGAGCACTTCGAGAACTTGGATTTCTGCAGTAGTTCCTTGTTATACTTTTATCTTCAGTAACAGAAAATGAATCGAACTGAGCGTCTGTGTACTGATAAGTACACAAAGGTGCTCGTTGTACGTGTTCATTTAAAATCTGCTGTGTATGTATAGAAATATAGTGGTTTTGTTAGTAATAATGATTTGTATCAATAAATTGAACCCAGCCGTGATATAGGTCTGAGTAGCTGTTATGTATTACTGTTATTACTGTTTGTTGCATTATATTTCCAGAAGATCAATCAAAGTGTTATTCGATAAATGTTTATGTACTTGCCTTCTCAGTTGCTCATTTACTTAAGTTATTTTTATTATAATATAGGAAACAAAAATTTGAGTTACGAGACAATAGCTTTTATTTTAATGATATGTTATGTAAAGTATGTAAAATATAAAATCGTACCTGCACTTTATTTTGTAAATATGTAATAAAATATGTGATTGTGAATCTTTATTTTATTTCTGAACCAATCATTGATCATTTTGAACATGAACAGTAATTGGCTCAAGAATATATTAGATATAGATAGCCAATATGGACCCTAGGTCCAGTCCAGTGTAAAAACATTTTAGGTGAGAACCAGATAGCCAATTTAATGATACTGATATCGGTTAAGAATTTGTTCCTGTAAAATTGATGGCTTTTAAACCATTATCTCATAGTTTCATCCAAAAAAAAATTATTGGCACGAGCGGAAAGTTCCACAACCTGTATTATTACCTAAATATACAAAAAAATCTATTTGCTAGAAAGAAATCATTTCCTATCATCAAACACTAGAAAACGATTGTAGTTATTCATCAAGAAACATACTCGTAACTTGGAAAAGATCTCTCATGTCCAGGGTTGCGGAAGTAGTCTATACTAGTCCGAAGATATTTACAATGATCGACTGTCGCTGTCCGCACACTCTGGCTTCCCACAACCATAAACAAGCCGGCCTCCTTGTGCTGGGCTTTCTCTGTCTTTACCTACACTACCCTATCACTACACACCTAAGCCATTCTGCATTCAAATACAATGACTGGGTCCTGTTCGATGTCTCAGTCAGAAAATCATCATCGGTTTTAGATAACAAATTAACTTGGAAGCTTATCAAGTAGCTTCCTAAATAAGAATCGATCCCACTTAATTCGTTGTATGAATTCCTAATAGAAATTGCTTGCAGCATGATTATCGATTTCATAAATGCTTTTTTCAGCAGACACGTTGTCTTCATGCGATTATTTAAAAGGTTTTCCTTTTTTGGCGTTAAGAAATACTCACTTATATAAAGGTCGAACCGAACTAAACTTGAAGAGGCATTGTATTAACATATTTATTGTGGAGGATTAAAGATATTACCAAAAATTATAATTGGTGATTATCCCAGTTGAAAAACGATATAATTACCATTTACCAAAAATAATGTTCATCTATCCCATCTCCAATCTCCATCATGGGTGAAAACATCTGTAAAACATGTTTGAGACATTTAATAGCTCTGTCATTTAATATCTCACTGTTAAGAGAAAAATACTTACTGCTTTTACTTTTGAATAATACTTGAACTGCTGGTTACGATATGTCACGCCAGGTAAGTAATAAAGGAGGGAATTCTCATAACGTTTATTAAATAAAGATTACGTTGTCAAGGTTGATAAAGGTGTGCCACCTCTCTGGGGAGAACGAGGTGTCACGTGGGTGTCATGTGGGTGCCACTGCAAATGATACATTAATATTATTTTACGAGCCGCGTTCATCACGCTTAATACGATTCTAATGACAATTAGTTCGAAAAACAAAAACGTTTTTATAATAAAAGGGCCACTCGGCATTGTTTTAATGGACAGCAATTAAATATCGCTCGCTAATTATATTTGTAATTTACTGAACATCAGGCACGGATTTACATTTATGCCGCCCTGGGGCACTGAAGAAAATGCCGCCCTATGATCGGAATTGTATTTTAATAGTTTTGATAACTTATTTTTTAAGAATCAGAGTAACTAATTAATTAAAGAAAATTTATTATGTATTATATACAGTGATGGATTTGCACTAGTTGTAGTTGATACGCGAAAATTTATTTTTTCAAACCTTTATGGAAATAAATTAATTAAACTATTTTAATAGTTTTCGCTTAATTTTCCTAGTTTATAATATATAAAATTTTAATTTGATACATAATGCATAATTATATTTCTTGAAAGATGAAATGTCTATTTAAAAAAATTAGTAAATGTGTATTGTATAAAAAATTCTCACTTTCCAAATTTTGCCGCCCTAGGAAATTTGCCGCCCTGGGCACTAGCCCCGACTGCCCCTAGTGTAAATCCATCACTGCTGAATATTGCGTTTCATGTAAGTATCGGTAGCTGTATAGAACATTTCAATACACTCGATAAAAAAGATTAAACTGTATATAATTAAGGCATAATAAACCATTGCCGTGTAGTGTGTGGCTTAGAATAACACTATCCCATTTCTACCCGGGTGATCGTAAGAGGCGACTAAGGGTCTAGGGGCTTTTTAAGTGATTTTTGGGCGAAGTGGTTGGAGACCCGTCACCAAAACGTTTATTATTACCATCTTTTCCCCAATCAACTTCCAAAAGTGGCTGAGGAATTTCTCATTCCAAAGCTCTGGCTACCCCGTTAAGGGATTTATAGCCGTGAGTATATGTATGTATATATGTAAACCAGTTAAAACCAGTGGAAGTTACATTGAGAGGCTTTAATCGATAAATATTCCGTATGAAGGACAAAAAAACTAAAAAAAAACTAATAAGAATATTATATTAAGTTACGTCTTCTTCGTAACCAATTTCGTTACCAAAAAGTCCTTAGCTAAATAAATTGAGCGATAAAAGATGTAGTTATTCAACGGATAATTGGTGAACTGATATTAATAATTTTATCTTATATTAATAAAAACCACTTAAACTTAATGGAAGAAAGAGTGTAACTAATTATTATTAATAACAATAAAAACCTAAAAATGTGCCGTGTCAGTGTGTTTATACTCGACAATTCTGATTTTTGAAAATGTTACTTCTTTTCTCCATCGTATCCACTACAAAAAATATACTACTTCAGCCGCTTTCCTGTTCTTAATCATTTTCCTCGAAATCCCTTCTTGTCCGAGCTTGTAGCTCGTGACAGGAAAATTTTCATTACAAGCTCTGATACAACGTGTAAGAACATTACAACTCGCATTACATTTTCTAGAAGGATGACATAAGTTCTTTAAAATAAATTTGTCACGGTTTGCACCATTAACCGCGTATTATTAGCAAAGCAGGTGTCGAAAATAGTTGTCTAAGTTGTTACATTAAATTGGCCCAATCAAAGTTCATACAGAATGGTATTTAAGTTTACACTTATGTCTTCAGTCACTTTATAATAGTGTACTATAATGATAGTAAATCTGTTTAAGGAACCTAAAATTAAGTACTTGGTATTAATCTATCATCATTGTCGACTGGACTTAAAACGGAAATGTTTCCATTATTCGTCTTATGTTTTACTTTTTGGGCTTTGCAAAAGTATTTTTTGCAAGTTTTTTCAATATATTGTTTTTAATATATTTGAATACTATCTTTCTGTTAGTACCTACTAGATTTCTAGTCACCAAGCAATGCGACATCACTGGCACTCTTAATATAGTTGACACAATAGGTGTACTTTTTCGGTTGAAAATTTGGCGAAGTTTGCGAGCGGTTTCACCGTAACTTTCCCTATTATCGTAATGAGTTTTTACAATAATAACGTTGTTCTTTCGACCTCACTCGACGCTTTGACTGCCATTGTTAACAGAAGCATTACCACCAATAAGTTTCCGACGGATTGGAAAATAGCGAAGATATCTCCTTTACCTAAAATTCCCAACCCAGTCCACATTTCAGACCTGCGAGCAATAAGTATTCTTCCTTGCACTTCAAAGATAATGGAACGGGTTGTGTACAATCAGCTCACAAGGTATCTGGAGGATAACGCCATTTTACCTGAGTTCCAATCGGGTTTCCGCAAGGGACGGTCAACAGCATCTGCTTTGTTTGATGTTGTTGATAATATTTTGGACGATCAGAATGAAGGTAAAACCACTTTACTGACTTTACTCGATTTCTCCAGAGCTTTTGACTGTTTGTGCAAGCCCCTTGTATTGTCCAAGATGGCATATTACGGCTTTGATGCTGCGACTATTCGTTGGTTTGATAGTTACTTATCTGAAAGGTTCCAGTTTGTAGAGCTCCGTAAGAGAAACGGTAGTGTTCACACTTCATCGGCTAATATACTACATAGAGGAGTACCACAAGGCTCCATATTGGGTCCACTATTATTTATACTGTATACAGCTGATATAATTAACAGTATACATAGTTGTAAATACCATTTATATGCTGATGACCTTCAATTGTATATTAGTAGTGTGCCTGGTGAAATTGTGAATGCTGTCGATATTCTCAATGCTGAGCTTGAGCGGATTGTGACCTGGTCGGAGAGGAACTGTTTAGTCCTGAATCCGAGCAAATCCAAGTACATGGTACTTGGAACAAAGCATCAAATACGTAATACTTTAAAGGTTCTTCCGGCCAATGGTGTAGCTATTAGGGGTCACCCCATAGAAAGAGTTGTAGAAGCAAAAAACCTTGGTTTACTGATGGACGGGGAACTACGGTTCGAAAACCACGTTTTATCAGTAGTTAGCAATTGTTTCTACCGCCTTAAAGTATTATATAATATTCGCGATTACCTTAGTGTGGATTTGCGTGTTCGCCTTTGTGAATCGTTGGTATTATCTAGGTTAAATTACTGTGATGTGGTCTATGGTAGTTGCATACTTGGTCGTTCTCAGAAGTTGATACAACGTGTGCAAAACGCATGTGCACGTTTTTGTTTTCGCATCCCACCTCGATCCCATGTCACCCCGTATTTGAACGACGCTAGACTTTTGAAAATGCAAGCACGTAGGCAACTACATCTCGCAACGCTGCTTTTCGGTGTAATTCTGCACAAATCTCCTGACTATTTCTATAAAAAACTGCAATGGTCTAAAAGTGGCTATCAGTTTAAAGTCAGGGCGATTGTGCGACAGGGCGTCCAAATGCTGGAATAACCTTCCCCCGCCCTTCCGAAGTGTAACTAGTATTTTCACTTTTAAGCGAAAGCTTAAACATTACTTACTAGTTCAACAAAATCCCGCATCTGTTCTTTAATATTAAATATGTACTTTTATTTTATTTACATTTATTTCTAGGTTACAATTATTTAAGTATTTTACAGACACTCTTTAGCCCCGGTATTTATTAAGTCTATTTATTGCCTCTTTTATACATATATTTCGTCAGATATTCATAATTATTATAATACTAGCTTTTCTCCCACGGGTTCGCCCGTGTAGAATTCGGTTAAATACTTGCTGTATAAAGCACAACTATAAGAACACTCATTCCCACAATTTTCCTCGCGAATAACATTTTTCCGGCATGAAAAGTACCCTATTATTTAATCCGGACGTCTAACTATATGTTTGAAAAATTTCAAAGCAATCTGTTCAGTAGTTACGGTGTGAAAGCGGAACAAACAAACAAACTCACTTTCCGATTTATAATATAAGTAAGGATTTTGTTTTGATTTTATGTAGTTGTTTACTACTTGATATTAGTATTTGTTCTATTACAATTATTTTTTAATTTATTATTATGTTACCTATGTGTATACATATTATCTTGTGTATAGGTATATTTTTTATTATGCACTGAGTTTAGTTTTCATTAGTCCGTGCGTTTCCTGGCGGTGACTGAAAATCAGTGTTGTGAGCATTTACTCACAACGATAATGCTGAGTCAGCCGCCAATTTATTGCTACGCAGGGTATGGCTTGTGACATTAACTTTTAATGTTAACTCTTGTTTTTAAAATCTTGTTATTTATATTTTTGTTTTGTTTTGTTTAATTTTTATTTAGTTTCGTTTTTAATGTTTTTAGTTATATTGTTAAGTGTGTAGCAATGAATAAATGTTTTTCTTATCTTTTTCTTATCTTATCTTTCAAAAAGCGCTCCATTTGTAGTAATCGGAATATACAGAGGTGACAGCTGTCAAATTTCAGAGTTGCCACTTGCATGAGAAAAAATATTAATAGACAATACTGATTCTTGCACATCTTTGTAATTCTCTCCATCGTGTCAGCTACAAAACATATACTACTTCAGCTGATTTCCTGTTCTGCTAATCACTTTCCTCGAAATGGGCTATTCTCAATTTAGGCGTTTTGAGGTGGTTGGACCTCGATCTTGAAAATAATTGTTTTATTTGATAGAGGACTGTTACAGCTCTATATGTATATATACGGTCAAGCTTAAAAGCTACCAGGAAGCTGAAAAAACCCAACTGAAAAAAATAAACACCCATGTCTGTGAAAGTCGGTCCATGTGTGTGAAAAGTACTAGAAAAATCATGACTATTTACACCCACGTGTGTGATATCAGTCCACGTCCGTAATTTTATGACATTTTTTTAAGATAATTAGCTTCCCTGTAACTGCTCATTAGATAATTAAAACACAGCGGTGAGTAAAGTACCGTTTATTAAAATAGTATCAAAGATTGAGATCAATCAACAAACGTAACAAAGCTTAGTTCTTATATTAAACAATCAGTTTTTATTGGCTTATAATAAAACAATCATTTATCTTTTAACTAAAAATATAATTTCAGATCCGGTCAAGATGCCTGATCTGAAATTTTAATGCTATCAAAATAATATCTTAACCAGTAAAATCAGTCAAATTATTTTTAAATTAAATAAACCAACTAACAGCCATTCTTTTACCGGAGATCTTTCATATAAACCACTTTCATAGTAACAGTAACAAAATAATTTTAAAAAAATATCTCTTATCAAAAAAATAACAGTGCAATAAACTACCTAACATTAAATTCGCTCTTCAAAAAATCAAATTTGAAAATGAGATCACCTCGTCTTGTAGGTGTTGGTTCAGGCATCACTACAACTATGTCATCAGGAAGAACCAAAGATACATCCTCAGGCACTTGCCAAACGAAAACGCCAGATTCCAGATTCTTGACTCTTAAAAATTTCACGACGTATGACATTTCCTGATTGTTTCGCTCCATCGACAGTATCTGTCCAACAAAATGAATGTTTTTTTTCATTCCTTCATATTGCACTATCACCCACGAGCTTACCGAAGCAGATTGTTTTCCTAAACCAGGACCAGGGCTCTTTGAAGGACCTATTTTGTTTGCCTTTCCTGAAGTGGTCGGCTGAGCTTCTTCATGTTCCAGTGTTCTCCTTTCATTAGACCCACTGCTCGATGCACAACTTGTTGATGTATCCTGGTATTCAAAAAACCCTCCAGCTACAGGAAAATGGCTGCACACAGTTTTCACAGAACATTCGGTGCAGCTCAGTTTTCTCAAAAATATCTTGTTAGGATATGTTGAACTCCATGTAAGTTGATGGATTTTGGAAGTTTGAGGGATAGTTTTTAAATTCTTTGGCACCAAGATGTCTGCTTCATTCATATCCTGTTCTCTTACTTTATACAAAATGACGTTTGTTCGGCAAAGCATTACAGCCATAAATGTGCTGTAGTCTGGAATATCTTGTCCATGAGCAACAAGTGAGTCCGCCGTCCTTTTAATAACTGCACCAATTCCATCAACAGCGCCTTTGCCGTGACCTGACTCCGAAAAATTCCAGGTTGCGGTTTCCAAATTCAGGTCTTTTACCAGATGTTTTGAAAACAAATAAAAATTAGTCTTATTTTTATACTGACCAAATGGCCCATCACTCAGGACATGAAGATGTTTAAGTTGTATGCCATAGTCTTGGCATAATTCTCTGAGGGATTTTTTCAGATGGGCATAGATAGCCGCGGCGTCATGGCGCAAGCAATCAGAGACTGAGCAGAAAGATATGGGTTTGACTATTCCGGGATTTGTGCAGTGATATAAAACGCAAGTGTGGAGAGACAGCTGTTGTCTCGACGCCCCAAAGTGAACGGATTGCGTTTCAGACGCGTATTTGCATTGAAAGTTCTCTGAAAAATCGACGTGTAATAATGCTTCTCCTGGTTGCAAGGTTTGCTTTATGACATTTATAGCTTTATATTGTTGCCTGATATTAAATCTGTGTACCAAAAACAATGTAAGCATATCCAAGAACTTATCAATTAAGTCCTTTTTGTTGCATTCAATCGAGTCTTTAACTGTTATTTTGATATTTTTCTCTTTGCCTTTGATTACACGGTTTTCTGTTTTCACCATCCATTGCTTGTATGATATCTTCTCTGTGTTATCAAAAGTTGCAAAATTCGGGACTTTATTAATACATATTGGGCATTGTTTTATTGCACATGTGAAACTATATTTATCGCAAACCATGGAGTCGCAGATTTCATCTATAGTGTGTTCATCAATTAATTGAAGCTGCTTCAATTTTTCTGTCACCAAACCAAAGTTTTCGTGTAGTACACAGAGGCACGTATCTCTTGCGCTGACTTTGGGAGTTACAATCCAGAATGGTCGGAATCGTGCGAATGTTGCGTAGGAAATTTTCTTGCTTGTTCCTTGATTGTATTTTCTATGTAAATTTGATAATGTGTCTGCCAAATAACGTTTTTGTTTTTTTTTACCGCCACGCGTAATAAAATCTCTTTTCCCGGGACATATCTTGCTGTTTTCGTCTTTTTCCAGAAATCGCCACACATTTATCTTGTTCATTTGGTATCTTGCCTGTTGATGTGAAACTTTAACCCTTGATTTCTCGTTTAAACACTTCTCTAATCGTCTGTATTTCATATTTAAGGAATGGTACTTTTTCTTCATCTTTTCTATTACTTTCTTCTGATTTTCTATGATCCGCTCTTTGATAGTTTTGTTCTTTTTAGCCATTTTAATACCTGTCAATTTCTGTCTGCTATAAGTACTCTCATGGAAATAAGATATTGAGGGCGACGATTCTGGTGATGTTCTTCCATCGAAGGACGTAACAGATGATGATTGTGTGTTGCATGACTGCATATTATCTTGAAGAAACTGTGCAGAATGGTTCGGGATTATAGATTGTGATTCAGAGTTTGGAATTATTGATGGTTCAGGTCTATCAGGTTCATCCTCATCTGTCATATCAGTCGGCGGTGAATTTTCGCGAAGCCTTTCCAGAAAACGTTTCTTTATTCTTTTCATTTCATTGCACTTTCTGGCGCGATCTCTCCATTCTTTACGTTGGATTCGTTGTTCCCTAGGCGTCATATCAGCTATGATTTTAGTCTTTTTATCATTTTTTCTTTTATTTCGTCTCTCTTGTTCTTTCGCAAGATGTTTGGCGTATTTATTAGGATCAGCTTTTATCCGTTCACGTCTCCTTTTTTCTGCGTCTCTTTTCATTTTTCTTATCTCTTCCGCAGTTCTTTTTATCTTTCTACCCATCTGCAAGGACAAAGACGCCAATGAACATCTACCACTACGCAAAGCCCATACCAACATAAGGCAGTTCCAAGCATTTTTCACGAACGTGCCATTAATTCACAAACGTGGCATAAAAAAAACATGTCTGTGAATTTTTTTTTAGCCACGTCTGTGAAATTTTGCAGCCATGCCGACAAAATCTAACCTTAAAATCACGCTATGCATGTGATATCGAACCCACAGCATACTGACACGATTTAGCAAGAAATATCAGAAAATCGATGGTAAAACCATTGCTCACAAACTTGGCATCTCATCCATGTGTGTGATGTGATATGCTTTACAGTTTTCACAAAGAAATAATAAAAATTCCATACCTTTGTTTTGCAACGGTCTCCACTCTTGCGCCGCGAACAAATGCAAATGGCCGATCTTTTTTTTTTACCCCCAGTGTTGCCATTTCACAAAACATTATGTCCTACAGAGATACAAGTGAAAATATAACACGCCATGTTTGTGAAACCAAAAATTTTCACACGACTAAGGCATCTATAAAATCATTGTTAAAAATCGCATTTTTAATATACTTGGTAATTATTGCTTGAGAACTAATGAACTATCGCGTAGTTATTTTATATTTTGTATATGTACAATAGTTTTTTATTAAAAAAATATATAATGCGAAAAAATGGGTTTTTCACACACACGTTTTGTGAAATTTTTACACTTTAATATTTTTTATTTTTTATTAAACATTAAATACAGCTGCAATGAATGCTTACTGTGATTTATTTTGAAAAAATACATTTTGAAAAAAAAAAGTTAAATTATATCTCTAAAGAAAACTCAAAAATCAAGTTGTCACGGTTTTTTTTTGTAATTGAGAATGACCCAAATCCCTTCTTACTAGCTCGTGACAGGAAAACTTTCATTACAGGCTCTGATACAACACGTAAGGACACTGCTACCGGCATTGATTTTTTTAGAAAAAAAGTTATTTTCGTGTCGTTAAAAGACATATTCTATTAGATTAAATAAGATGTGCAGAAAATGTACAGTTCAAAACGAAAATGATAAATAAAGTGGTTTCACTTGATTAATGAATAATTGTTTATTTCTTTAATATTAATTAAAATTAAATCGTTATGGTTTGCACCAAACACCGCGTTTTATTCGTGTTTATTAGCGGTAGCGTAGTCGTCGAAAGCATTTATCGAAATTGTTACAGAAAATCATCCCAATCAAAGTTCATTAAAACTGACATAGATAATATGATAGAACGATTAAAATTACACTGTCACGTCTATCAATATTTAATGTTACCTTTTTACCCGATCAAATAATAAAGTGGGGACAAAAATGTCTTATTACCTTATTGTAATTTATTTTAACTTTCTCTACATAAAAGTTTAATTAAAAAAACGCTCTTTTAGGTAGTGGTAATGGATATCCAAGCTGTTCCATTAGACGCTGGTCCCCGCGTAGCTTACCAAGCGGGAGTGGTCACCGGTAAATTTTAATTATGGTGCTCTCGACCTCAACGTAATTAATTCTCCATTATGAAGTTCTGTCTAATATCCATTTTATTCTTATATCTCCGATTCAGAAGATTTGAACTGTACAATTTTTGGTTATTTTACGTTTCATTTCAGCTTTAAGAGGAAGTTGTAAAAGAAGAATTAATTTCGAGTTATTAGTGGAGAGCTAAAGTATTAATGAAAACCTTGCACTGCACTAGGTCCGCCGTTGCCGATTTTTAACGATAATTTACGATAAATAAAGTTGAGTAGACTAACTAATGTACAAAACAGCTGTAAGAACTATCGGGTACTTCGGTAACTATTTAAAAATATATTATTTAAATGGTAGTAGAATAGATAAAGAAATTCATTTTTGTATGAAGGTGCACTAACTGGGGATAATATTATAAATGTATATATATATATACAATACCAAATATACGACGACAAATTAACAACGTCCGTAGCCGAGTGGATAGGTGACTAGCTTCTCAGTCCGGAGGTTGCGGGTTCGAAATCCGCTGAGAGCCACATTAAAGTGATGAGCATATATGATTGTGTCTTAGTCTAAAGTGTTTTTTATATGTGTATTATATGATATTAAATATATCGTTAAGTTTGTATACCATAATACATAACATAACATAAACATAATATAAACGTTCACGCCGAAAATCCCCGAAGGGGTTGGCAGAGGTACTAATACTTCTGAACATCACGTGACTTTGTCACCTGGTGTTCAGAGTACCCACGTTTTGCATGGACAGTGTACTCACGTGATAGGGGGCAGGCCTATCGCCGTTTTGTACGAATACACTGTCACATGACTAAGTACAACTCAGCCATGTGGGTTTCCTCACGATGTTTTCCCTCACCGTTAACAACCATGATAAATTAACCACACATATGTCTTTAGAAAAGACAAATTGGTGTAGGCCCGACCCAGGATTCGAACACTAGTCGTTTGCACGATAACCGAGTGTTCTACCCACTGGGCTATCACGGTTGTTATCACCATAATACAAAGAGTCGTAAATAGTATCTTACTTAGTTTGAGGCTAATTTAATCTGTGTATAACAGGTCCGTGTGTGTATATTTAAAAGGGAAACATTAAGTGCGTGAAATAATTTATTTAAAACTAGTGGATCGTCCCAGTTTCGCACGGGTAGCGTTGTTTTTTAAATATCTGAGGTTTCTTTCATAACTCACTGTTCAAGCATTGTGAAATTCAGCGCAATGTTTTCAATTTATTAAATTTATAGCACTCCCTAAACAGTGTAGTTTGGTGATTTTTAATGCGCTTTAATGAACGGTTCAGTATTTCCGTTTAATAGCAAATTTTGGAATAAAACGCTATGAAGTATTCATAACAATCTAAAAAATAAATCATTACGTGTTGTAGGATGCAACTACTGGCGCCATCTAGTATGTTATAGGTAAATTAGTAACGATTCGGTTTTGGTCACGGGCGCGATGGCTTATTTTATGTATAATTTCGGTGTTTCTCTACCGATTTCTATGATTCTTTTTTTATTGAATAGGTAATAATGTTACCTTTTTTAAATTTGGGATGAGTGAGAGGTTTACAAACGTAAGAGTAAACAAATATAATCAGAATGATCCGAACTGCTAAGCTATCAGGAATTACACGTGTTATTGTGAGTCAACCGTAAAAGATAGACATAAACTGTTCAGGATTTTTTTTAGACAATTTTATGAAGAATATTTCCGTCATACATGATTTCTATGTAAGTTTAACCATTAAGGCTGCACACGCGACGGAAGCATAAAAAATGGAGTAACTTCTCCCGTTTTCCCAAAATTTCCCAAAATTCCCCTTTACTACTCTGCTGGAAAGTATACAAAAACCTGCCCAGGAGTATAAAGAATAATTGTACCAAGTTTCGTTAAAATCCGTCGAGTAGTTTTTGTTTCCATAAGGAACATACAAACCGACAGACAGACAGACAGACAGACAGACAGACAGACAGACAGACAGACAAAAATTTTACTGATTGCATTTTTGGCATCAGTATCGATCCCTAATCACCACCTGATAGTTATTTTGAAAATATATTTCATGTACAGAATTGACCTCTCTACAGATTTATTATAAGTATAGATAGATTTTAAGGTGATATGTTGAATCGAACAATACTGAACATTTAAGCTTTCAAAATCCTTGTCTTGCAAGCCCTTAAAAACGTTTCTAATAAAACCTTTTCCCTAACTATTAACTCTATTTCCGCAGTCTTAAGTTCAATTTAAAGCGAGTAAAGTAAGCAAAGTGTCGACTCAAGAAGTTTGGTGAAGGCAATCGTTTCGTCACGCCCGCCCGTGTCGAGAGCGGAACGCCCGACCTCATGAATTCCGCAACGTCACGTACCACTTCGTTACTTGTTTTATCGCCTTCAGCGCCGACTTTCACTGAGATAACTGAAAGGATACTCCCCCGTCGAATATTTGTTTTACACTGTCTTTGTTTGTTTTGCTGATTCAATATGAACTGAGTAAAAAGCGATTATGCATTCATATTTGTAGTCACTCTTATATAGTATTTTTTTAAACAGTCCAGTCCATCATGCTGATTGAATCATTTTAATACGGGGAAGAGGTAACCAGGCTCCAGAATTAGTAATTTGTCAGCCACATTTGGATTGGAAGTTAAGTGGGGAAACGATTATAAAATAAAGATGTTGGTGATGGATCTCCAACCGCATCGCGCAACAATTACTTTAAAAGCCCCAGTAACCTAAGTTTCCTTTTACAACACCCTTGAGAAGAAGTGGGTTAATACAATTCTAACCTGACACTACATCGCTAAGAAATATATTTATTATTAAATAATTTTTAATTCCCATATGAAAAGAACAATTGCTATGAAAAAAACAAAAAAACAACATAACTAATAACTCGAAATAAACAAGGAGCCCTCTTTCATCATTTTTTTTTTGTTGTCATTACTGATTTTGAATCCAAGTTAATTAAAATTAAATTAACATTGCACTGAAGCAATTCAACAACCGTTTCCAAAAATTTCTTACTGTCTACTACTGTACTATTGTGCCTATCAATAAATAGTCTTTATATATCTTTATGTGTAATTTAAATTTTAACATTTTCTTTGGGAACGGAATCAAAATGAAATGAATAATCATCATCATGAAAAAAAGTATCTTTTTACCTTGAAATTTTATACAATAATAGAAATATTTCCTAATTTAAAGTCTACGGAATATCCCGATATTCATTGCTTGCACGTTCTTGTATTATATCTTATTTGTAAGCACTTCTCAGTCGTAATACTCTCTCGTGTTTCATCATATTAAAACCCCATACTCGAAGCTCTATTTGTTTGCAAATTGTTTGCGGATCCACAAAATTTCTTTGAGTTTTTGGACGATTTACTATTCTTTTCATTGAGCAAGTTATCGGATGATTGCTTTCTATTATTGTTTTGTATTGGTTTTTCGGGCTGCTATTTTTATAGATACTTTGAAAATTATTCAAATGTATTATAAATATCTTCATGTATGTATATAACTATTGTAACTATGTAACTTTTTATGATACTCGATACTATTAAACAACACGGGGAATACATATGCAGTTTTGATTACCACTAATTACGATACCGCTGAACCACTAGTACATTCATTATATTTATTTAGTCTACATATAGTTACATATTTTTCACCATTTTGTCTCCAGCCTTTTTGAAAAAATAACTCCGTCCATCGCAACCCTCCTCTAAACTTACAACAACAACTTAAAACTACACAAAAGGTTGTTATGTAAGATATTTTGCACAACAATTCCTAATGAATTGATTGATATTTAAAAAGTGTAATATGATTTGAAATTAAACCCACAAAGGAGGATGGGCACAAATGTATGGCACCTGGTCGCAGCACCAATCAGGATGAGTGATATGACGTTAGAAAGGTTATTTTTGTACAAAAAAATTACTAAAGCGCTTGTCCTAAACTGCTGCCGTTTTTGAGAAAGATTACTTTAAAAGTTTTTTTTTTTTGACAGGACTGTTCGTCGTGTTTGTTTCATGTTTTTGATACATTTTCGAATTAAATATTACAATTTATTGCAAACTCTGACAGTTTTTACAATGTCGCTTCAGCGTTGAGATGTTTTCAGTATAACATAATTATTAAGTTACACCAGAAACATGAATTATCATAATTTCACATAGTTAACGAAATCAAGATGTTCAAAAAACTGTACATCAAAATCGGCAGCCCTAACAAAATTGCTCCCATAGTCTTTTTTTTCTACACTAACAGGGCTTTAGAATGATCTTTGATTCAACTTGATTGAGAGACATTCAACGTGGGGACCAAAATGCCCATCCTCCTTTATATACTCACGCCATTAGTTCCCATTGGGGTAGGCAGAGACTATCGATTGCCACTTCGTACGATCCTGACAAACCGCTCTAGCATCTTCTTATCCATGTTCTTTTATTCTTACTACTTCGGACACCTGCCTTTTTGAGCACACTCTCAATATAAAATAAAAATAAAATAATAATAAAAATTTTATTCAGTTTTCAAAAGTACATAATATTCGTCTTAACCTAGTTAGTTATTTAAAGTACAAAATATAACATTTTCCTGTTCCTGAGCTAGGTAATTTACCTGTATTTCAGGCAACAATAAACAAAAAAGGCTTAAACTGTCAGTTTTCATATAATGGTATTGGTAAGTAGTGTATAAATTATTATCAGAATCGATTGTATCTAACTAATTGTATTATTATGATAAAAAATAAATAAAAACATCTTATATTAACTTATTATATTAAGCAATTCCTCTGATTCCGTGTATGTAAGATTTAATAGCCACGATTGAAGTTTTTTCTTGCATTCAAATTTGTATAAGTTATATAATACTAGTAATCTATTAATTTTATTATATAAGTATGGTCCTAAAAATATAAAGAATCTATTTGTAATGGAAAATTTTGCACTATAGGTATTCAAACATACTATATCCTTTCGCCTCCTCTTTAGTGTATCAGGGTTGAAGTATAAGCTAGCATGCTGTTTTAGAACAGTGAATAGAATAAAGAGCTGGCGCACAGTTAGCACTTTGCATTGTTTATATATTTCGGTAGTAGGGAAATAGAAAGGGCGCACAGTAGCTACTTTAAGTAGCGCTCTTTGAGCTCGTTCCAGTTTTAACATAGTGGTTATGCCAGCACCTCCCCAAGATTTTATGCAATAAGTCAGTAAGGATTGACCAAGCGCTTGATAGATTTGCTTTATTAAAGCGTAGTCACATATGTGTCTCAACTTTTTAAATATTACTATAAGTTTTCTAATTCTATTACAGAGTGCATTAATATGGACCTTAAAAGTTAAAGTAACGTCGAGAGTAATTCCAAGATATTTGATGTTCATTGCTTTGGAGATAGTTGAGCATAGGCATGGTGCGCTATCAGTGCAAGTGCGGTGATGTGCATAAAGCGGGGTGTTATTGAGTAATGGTGTAGAAGTGTTCCTTGCGAAAATCATATACATAGTTTTATATTCAAGTCTCCAGTTAAAACTATGTTTTTTGTAGAGGCCAAAGTATGTAGTATACTGTTCAAGGATTGTAAAAAATTATCAAGTTTGCGAAAAGATGGAGAGCGGTAAAAAGATAATATGACTAAGTCCTTACTTATCAGTCCTAGACAATTACTTTCATTAACACAAATTTCTTCTATGGTAAAGTTTAACGTATCTCGTACATATATTATAATGCCATCATTTTGTTTATGTAGTTTAGTTGAGCTGTGTAATTTGTACCCTGTGAGGGTGGGTAAACTATGTGCTCGGTTTTGTAACCAACATTCAGTCAAAATAATTATATCAAAAGGAACATTAAATCGAGTTAATAATATTAGAAAATCATCGAAATTTTTGTGAATACTACGAATGTTTTGGGTTAAGATTTTAAGAGTACCTTTCTCATTACAAATTAATTGGCTACACAATTCAACATCACACGAGCGAGATTCACCAAATTTTATATTGTCTAAGTCATAGATAATTTGATGTGTCATTGATATATAAACTAAAGAGTACGTTTAAAAATAAATGTAAAAAAGAAGTAAAAAAATGTGAAAAGAAACTTAATCAATAAGTGCTTATAGATAATATGAAGATACGGGCGCTCTTAGGCGCCTTCATAGTTAATAGAATTTATGTACCTCAATTCTGCATTCTTCCTAGCTGGGCATTCAGGGTCTCCTGTAGGATGGTTACTTGTTTTTTTAAAACGCTTGCAGGTGGCACAGGTTGGTTCCTGAGATTTTTTAATACACTCTTTGATAGAGTGTCCAGTCTCCCCACAATGGCCACAGACCTGATCAGCCTCACGACAAAACTTAGCTGAGTGTCCATATTGCTGACATTTAAAACAACGGGTCACAAGGGTGAAGTCTCTTATTTTACAGGATGTCCAGTTAATGAAAATTCGCGCCTGGTTCATGAGACATTTGCGAATTCCTGCGGGGACCTCAATTATGTAGTGGCAATATTTACCCTGTTTTTACCCCCTTTATGGCTAAGTTTTATGGAGCTAAGGAATTTGTCGAATGTTGAGTCTGGATACTTATCGGCCAAGTTTTGTTCATATAAGCACTGAAACACTTCTTTCTCCGATAAATTTGTTGGCACTCCAATTACAACTATTCTAGGGCGGCGCTGGTTACTTTCTTCTAAAGTAAGATCGTTTGAGCAGAGTTTATTAGACGATTTTATCTTTTCAATATCCTGTTGGGACTCGGTGCTGATGATTACTCCTCCATTTTTAGTTTTTCTGAGTCCTCGTACTTGCAATTTCATCTCCTCAGGGCAGATAATTTTTTGTACTAGGGACTTGGTCTCATCACTAGATTTTTGTTTATCTTTCGGAAATATTGTTATGGAGGCTAGATTTTGGGGCCTTACAAAATCGTTCGGTCCCTTTTTAACCATATCGGCAAAAGAAGTGTTAGTCTTTGTTTGGGACTCCAAAGAATTGCGTATAGATTGTTTGAGGTCTTGGATTGTTTCAAGGTCACCTTGTTTTTTTTTCTAAGACATCAATTTTCTGATATAAGTTCTGAATTTTAGATTGGGCGAGAAGAAGATGTTGTTTAGCCGATTGGTAATGAACTGCCATTTGACCAGTACCATTCCCGATATTCCTACATAGGTTACTAATACAGAGCTTTTGGTCTGAGTTTAGCTTACCTTCGGTCGATACTTGGCAGATTTTTTGTAAGCAGGCCTCAATGGTGTCCATCCAATAATGTATATCAGTTGTTGATACAACGCTGGAGTCCTGATGTTTTGAAGAAGCCGATGGGGCTTGGTCCATATTGTCTTCAGTGCACTGCGGAGGAGGACTGCGCCGAGTCAGTCCGCTCCGATTAAATGGACTACCCTCCATAATAATCTCTTAGTTAAATACACTAATACAACATGTTAACACTACAATAGTCTATGCGATTAGTATTTAGGTGATGCAGACATTTAAAAAAGTAATATATAAAATATTAATCTCAATAGTTAACGAGAGCTAAAATGGCACGTGCGTTCTAGTCGCAGGCCAGTAATGTTCTCGAAATATGGTCCAAGTGTGTTCTCCGTGGTCATCCTCTACTAACATTACCATCCACACTAAACTGTACAATTTCACATTTGTATACTAAACCAATGATTAAAAAATTGATTTTATTATGTCTTACATATTATTTCTAAGGTACATAAGAAAATTATTAGATCCAGTCATTCCCTTACTTAGCCGACAAATAACCTTAAAATATTGAAATACGACCTAAAAGTACCGCTCCAAAGCTTTCTTTGAGCTCATTATGTTTATGTAGAATTTTAAGGCAGTAAAGAGAGGGTCGGGAAACGGGTCGATTATACATACTCGGTAATTGGCTGATGAGAAGATATCCACTGCGGCTGAAAGATATCATGAGAACATTGGCAGACCCAACCGTGGACATTATTAGATCGATCCATTCAACAGCGCGGTCCATATACCGCCTCGTTAATCTGATCGGATCACGACCTTCCTGATGGTTTTTATGAAAACATTTTGCAAATATATTTCAACTCGCCAACACTTTAGCTTTATATAGCAATATGACATGATTTGAGCCAAAATGACTTAGAGCATACACAACTAGAGAGATAAAGAATACGTCACGACGAGCAAGAAAAGGATAGCTAATTATAAAACTCTCTAGCTAACTGTCACTTTGGACAGTTTGCCACAATCTTGTTCGATTCGTTCTTCGTTCGATCGATTTTAGATAATATTGTGCAAATACGTGAAACAAATCATATTTTGGACTCGTAGAAAGTAAGCTTGTTTAGGGCAGAGACCTTGTTTATGTGATCGTGCTTTAAAAATAGGTAAATAAAAAGTTTTGGGCTGCAGTTATCGAAGCGAGTAAAAAGCCCCAGATGAATCACTTCGCAGTGGCGTATCAAAGAAAAATCGGAATATATTTACAGTTTATGAACCTTATTAGATTTACAATAGAAGATATGCTGTTATTTATACGTTTTACCTGTGTTTTTGATTTAATTCTAAACATATCCTTCAGCAACAAAAAAATAACGGTGTTGCCCAATTCAAAATCTCAATAATCCTATAGAAGTAAGAATTCATCATGTGAATAAGATAATTACTATGAACAAGGAAAGTATTCGGAACCAATCAAAAAAAATATTGTTTTTAAGACAGTAACTTTGATTGTTGATTTAAAGTATGTTGAATTTGACTAAAGTAACGGGTATTAAATTATAATGAATATTTGATTTAAAGAGTTGTTTTATTTTAGCAAAAATATTATTGATCTATTACCCTATTAAAATGATTTTTAAACTAAGTTTTTATTCCCACCGAGTAGCCATGGTACAGATTTTGGTGGTACTCGTTGGGAGCAAAACACAAAAATCTAGTGATTGTTGTCTATTTATTGATTAGTCATTGTTAGTAGGTATGTGTTGTATTTTAGTTTATTGTTTGCTCGGTTATCTTAAAAATACATTCCTAACGTACAGTCGTACAGTTGTTAACAATGATGGAATACTTTATATTCCAAATCGCGTTTTGAGTTTACGAGCGTGTCCCTGGCGTGATACGGCCAGACACAAAAGAAAGTGAATATCGGAACGGCAAATTTATCCAATAAGTCGTTAATTTTAACTGAGAGGTCTTTATTGGATTCTTTGTCGGAATAGAATTCTATATTACTAAAGAAATGATATCGTTCGATAAGTTCACGATATTGATTTCCGGAATAGTTTTTTTTTTGTTCCATGTACTCTAATAGATTC
This sequence comes from Bedellia somnulentella, assembly GCA_963576735.1. NCBI lineage: Eukaryota > Metazoa > Arthropoda > Insecta > Lepidoptera > Bedelliidae > Bedellia > Bedellia somnulentella. The sequence continues at coordinate 9,072,691 of OY755172.1, read as the reverse complement.
CAAATAAGCCGAAAACAATCCCAGATAATATACCGGTTGTACATAACAATAAAATATTTAAATGAGCACTGAAGCAATTTTTTACTACATTAATCGTAGATTATTTTTATATATCTGGAATTCAAACATCATTAGCAAAAAATAACAACGCTATGATTTGAAAATGGCGCCGACTTTGTTTGTTCGTTGTCTCGGCCCCCTTGCGGTGAATTTGTAAACTCAACAGATCAACTAATGGTACCTTCATTCAATGGGTATAGACCATAGACAAAAGTAAGATTAACAATTCATTCTTCAAGAGCAGTGTTGTATGTTTTCTAGAGGCACATCAATAACTACTTATCTTCATGGAAAATTCATTCTACTTCAATGGTATATAATAACAAAACTATGTGATTAACATAGATGTACTAAAAAACGTTTAATAATTTATTTTAACATAGATGTAATAAAAACGGTTTTTTTAGTTCATAGATAAAATTTTACAAACTGCAAGTAAACATTTTCTATATTACTCGTAAATATTTAGAGTTTGTCTCCAATTTATAGCATTTTTTTTGTCGGGATATTATATCACACAATTTGTTTTGACTAACGCTGCGTTAAATATCCGAGGTTTCTTCAATCACTACGCAAGCTTTGCGAAATTTAGCGCAATGATTGCGATTTTTAGCACTCCTGAACAGTGTAGATTTGGGATTTTGAATGCGCTTTAATAAACGGTTCAGTATCTCTGTTATTAAGCAAATTTTCAGGTTCAGTTGAAGTTGAGTAAAACGCTATAATAAATTTATATCAATCTAAAAAAGAAGCCATCCCGCGATGTAGGATACAACTACTGGCGCCATCTAGTATGTAATATGTAAATTAGTAAGGATTTGGTTTGGTCACGGGTGCGATGACTTATTTCATGTATAATTTCGGTGTTTCTCTACCGATATCTATGATTATTTTTTTATTGAATAGGTAATAATGTAAACTTTTTTAATTAAGCAATGAATGAGAGTATTATAAACGTAAGAGTAAACAAATATAATCAGAATGCTCCGAACGGCTAAGCTACCGGAAGTTACCCGTGTTATTGTGAATCAACCATAAAAGATAGACATGTAAAGTTGCGGAATATTTTTTAGAAAATTTTATGTAGAATATTTCCGTCATATGTGATTTATGTGTAACTTTAATTATTAAGGCTGCACACGCGACGGAAGCTTAAACAAATGAGTCACTTCTCCCGTTTTCCAAAATTTCCCATAATTCCCCTTCACTACTCTGCTGAAAAGGATCCTATATCCCGCCCAGGAGTATGGAGAATATTTGTGCCAAGTTTCGTTGAAAACCGTTGAGTAGTTTTTGTTTCCATAAGGAACATACAAACTGACAGACAAAAAATTTACTGATTGCATTTTTGGCATCAGTATCGATCACTAATCACCCCCTGATAGTTATTTTGAAAATATATTTTATGTACAGAATTGACCTCTCTACAGATTTATTGTAAGTGTAGAAAAATATATATAGAAAATTAGTGCGTAATGTCGCCATTGAATCTGTTCTCGCCTAATCTGAAACATATCACGGGAGCAATCTCATTATAGCGGAGATGTCGAGATATCACAGAACAAAGCGGCTCCTAATACAGTGTAAATGCGCCGACCGAGCCGAGCCGAGCCGCACCGCAGACACGAGCGCCCGACGCAAACTCATTTTCCACCGATATTTTACTGTAATTAGCATAATTAATTACTGCTCCAAGACAGCGGTGTTCAATATCCCTTGTTATTTTTCTTCGTTTTCTTCCTTTGAAACGAATAATTGCTTAGGTTTCACTACAAGGAAATAATATCTTAGAGATACAAAAATCTGACAAGTGCGATATGGACTCACGGTTCATGATATAGAGCCTGGTAAACGTAACGTAATAATTTTTCGCAGGCCATTAATTTTACAGTTTATATAAGATTAGCAAAGAAAACATGAAACCTTACATATTAACTTGATAACAGTGCCATCCCATATTTTAAGTCTGCGCCTCGTGCTCAACGAGCGTCCGTCAGCAATTTTCCTACTTTATCTAACCAAAGCAGGACTCATAAAACCATTAAACATGAAATATACCACCGCGACAGACTTAATGGGACCACACCGTGAAATTGAATTCCTCCCTATGAACCTCCGTATAATAGTAATAGAACACTTCTCAACCTGGCTTTCCTCACGTTTGCTAATCATATTATAAGCTCAATCAAATATATCTCTCAGTCATGTGTCTGATGTTTATGTTACTCTCGGAATTACGCGCAATGGATTAGGTTCCTGATCTTGGCGATGCAAACGTGTTTCTTATGGTACTGTGAGTTCCATTCCTTATCTTTACAAATAAAACTATTATAACCAATATTTTTTTGGGTTACGTATGTTTTAGTAAAAACAATACTCAAAAACCTTTTAGTATCTTATTGTTAGGCGTGCGTGATGTCTTAAAAGTTTGAACCACTATCGGAAACTGGAACTCGAAGAAATTGATACAAATTCAGGGTCTCAAATTTATAACATGTTAACTTTACAACCGTAATATAAAATACTGCGGTTCAAGATGTACTTATATTAAAACCTCGATTGACTGCCTTTATGCTTAAATTTTTATGTTTTGTATACTGTCAAAGTAAACAATCTTCTAGGGGTTCGTATTCCCGGGTACATTCAGATCTTGTCAATTGAATATAATATCACTGATGAACTTGCACTAAATAAGATGTAACAAATATCTTTTGCAAACTAGTAAGCTAAGAGCAGTGTCAGATTAACAACGCAAACAAGAGGTGAAAGACAACAACGACGCCGCCGCCCGCCCATTTGTCAAAGCTCCGTGTATCGATGCCTTTACCACTAGTACCAGCTCTTGCTGCAGACCGTAAACCGACTAACTCCCTGCAGCATCGTAAATAACTCGCCACTCTCTGACTACATACCTATAGTTTATAATCCCTAGAGGAATTTTCATGCCTTTGATGAAATAACCTTGATACTCAAAGTTCACGCTGTGTAGTATCGGCTTGAATATAAGTCGTTTCTTCCAGCGAGTGTTGTAATAAGTGACTTAGGGTATTTCGGCTTTTAAAGCGATGTTTGGCGATGTGGTTGGACACCCATTACAAACAACCTTTGTATTCTTATCATTAACCCACACAACTTTAAAAGTGGTTGAATAATTTCTAATTCTAAAGCTCCGGCTACCCCCTTTTGGGATAAAGCCATGAGTATATGTAATTTTCAACTGTGTTTCGAACTTGTAATTATAAAATTTAAGACTTGCAAATTTTCTTTATTCATGCTGCTTCAAAATGAAATATAATTTAATAAAAATAAAAGTGAATACGGAGTAAAATTTTAACAAATTAAGTGTTGAAGGTTGTTTGTTCTGCAATTAGCATATTAAAAAATGTATAAGGAGAAAAGACAACTGTACTTCAAAGACATTGAACTACTAAATTCAAAGAGAAAAAAACAAGTATTTTAAGAATTGTTTTAAACCGTCCTATTAATATCTTGGTATTATAGATTTTTTATGGGGCGTTTAAAATCATAAACGTTTGCATTCTTCCGAGCATTAGCATTTGCATTCTTCCGAGCATCTTGGCTTAAAGCTTAACGAGCTTTTAGAAAATTCAACATTAAAAAATAACTTGTGCATATAAATTATTATATCATTACCAGGGCCGCGCCGACCCCAGGCAGCGCCTGTGTGCGGAACCTCTGAAGCGCCTCTTTTTAGGGTTCCCTACCAAAAGGTAAAACGGGATCCAATTACCAAGACTTTGCTGTTTATCTGTCTGTCTGTCTCCAGGCTGTATCTCATAAAACGTGATAGCTAGAAAGCTGGAATTTTCACAAATGATTTATTTCTATTGCCGCTATGACAACAAATACAAAAAAAAAACATTTCATACAATAAACGTGTTTTTATCGTATTTTATTGCTCAATTTTAAAAACGTTAATAAGTAGACGCTAAATTTTTTTACAGAATATTTACTTGTGTATCACCTTTTAAAACAAATAATTTAATAACAGTAAAGTAAATAACAAAGGACGACTCCCATACAAAAATATAATTTTCTATTATAGATGATAGTGCGGAACCCTTCGTGCGTGAGCCGACACGCACTTGGCCGGTTTTTTAATGATTTTAGACTTGTAATAAATATTTTTAATAGTAAATTTTGACTGAAATAAATTTGTAATATTTAAATCACAGCTTTAACTAAATGGTTAAGGGTGTAACGGTGTAAGCATTTGGTAAAAAGTACATAAAATAAAATTTCATTAATTAATGTCTGTTCCTTCCGCCTAGTCTCTAAAACAGCCGGGAAAAAGTATTTTTTTCTATTCAAAATTAGTTTTTTGTTTTATATCTTAAACAGAACTTATATTTATTTGTGTAGAAAATTACATAAAAATTCATACCGGCCACTACTTGAAGCGTTTTTTAATCAGATTTAATAACACTTTCATCGATGACCTGACTGCTTTCTGTCTCTTATGATGGTGTCCAAATGGATGGTTGAGCCGTAAACTATTTACTTATTTTAGTTGCATTTTTATTACGTTCTTCTTCTTGTTTTCTTTCCCTGATAAGATTCTCGTAACCAGACCAAATCTTTCTTAACTATTTATTATAAAAAATCAACCTTACACACAATTGCAATCAAATTATTGTTCAATTGTTTTGTTTTGTCTTGGCTATCTCGTTCATTATATCGCACGCATCGCATCGGGTTGCGTACACAACACAAACTCACTAATACATACTAATACAAACTCGACGCCTCTACGGCTTAAAAGAACTACCGCCCCGTTTTAACTTTGAGCTCATAAGTAATGTAAAATAAAACCCTGAGCGTAAAATGAAACCTTAAATATGAATAATAATAAACATTAAATTTTGAGAGACTTGTTCAATGAGCGTAATAGATGTTTTGTTGTTTACAAGGCGTATGTTGGGCCTATTCTCCCTACTTACTTCTAAATCTTTTAGGTAACAAGGTAGGTAGGTAACAAAAATAATTTAGGTGGCGCGGGCGCGGCGCCCCTATAGTCCTGGCGCCTGTGTGCGCCGCACACTTCGCACATAAGGGCGGCGCGGCCCTGATCATTACATAAAATTATAAAAGTTTGTAATTGTACTTATATTTTCACCATCTTATCCCCAAAACTCACTAGAATTCAAGCGTTCGAGCCGTATAACCCCGAAGGAGTAACAGAGGTATTAATACTTCTCAACATTACGTGATACTATTGTTATCTGGTATTCAGATTATTCACGTTCGGATTGCATACTGTCACTGTCACATGACTAAATGCAACTTAGCCATGTGGGTTTCCTTACAATGTTTTCTCTCACCGTTAATAACCATTATAAATTAACCACACCTATCACTTCAAGAAAGACATATTGGTGTAGGCCCAACTCGTGATTTATACCCACGCCTCTCTGCATGATAGGTGGGCGGTCTATTCACTGAACTATCAATGGTTGTTCTTCCTCATAAACTTGTTCCAAAAGTGGTTAAGGAATTCGTATTGTGAATCTCTGATTACCTTTTATAAGATTTTGACCGTAAGTATTACATAAATAAGGTAACCTACACACTACCTAAATACCTACACTTACTTCAAGAAGAAAGAAGAAGAAAGAAAGAAAAACATTTATTCGCTGCTACACACGTACAAAGGAAGACACAGCACAAAAATAAGTAAATACAAACACATAGAAAAATAATAATAAAAAGACAATATCATACACACTAATTCCAAGATACAAAAGAAAAAAAAAACTATAGCCGTATAACCTGCGTAGTAGCAACGAATTTGGAAGCTTCACAACCTGTACTTAATAAAAGTTATTGAAAATTTACTCTGTCGATCGTAAACTTACGTTTCCTACTCAAAATTGAGAAGGATTTTTTTGAGCATCCCTTGAACGTTTATTCTTAGGCGTCCATTTGTGATTCAATCATCAATCCATCAATAATATTGCCAGTTCACGAAAAATCATTCGGAGAAACTCGTTTGAATTTATAAATAAATTACTTCCATTTTCCTCGTTTTGATAGGAGTTCGGAATAATCACAATCAATTGAATTGATACTCGCAATAGGACCGTCGAATCTTTTCATTCGAAAGAACAATTTATTTCGCTTATCACTTTTCAGGTTATCGGCAATCTCTCTATAACAATTCAACTAATCGATTACGCCGTATTTTTCAAAAGGGTGGCAGAAGTACTAAATGCATATCCCAATCCCAAACATATTTTTATGCCAGGCTGTACTTACATTTAAAAGGTATCAAAAAAGTTTAAAATAAATAGTACTGATCTTAACATACATACATATACTCACGGCTATAAATCCCTGGAAGGGGCAGCCAGAGCCAAGGAATTAGAAATTCCTCAGTCACTTTTTGATAGTTGATTGGGGAAAAGATGGTGAAGTAAAGGTTGTTAGTGATGGGTCTTCAACCGCATCGCCCAACAAACCCTTAAAAGCCCCAATACCGTTAGTCGCCTCTTACGTACACCCACCGGAAGAAATGGGGTAGTGCTATTCTGAGCCGACACTCCACGGCATCTTAACATATTTTTTAGCAAGTTGTAATTTTAATTCAAAGTTTGTCATAACAAAACGGAGGAGCTCGATAAAGGTTATTTAAATATATTTTAACTAACATAAGTTTGAAAATACAATATTGATTCATTTTTGTATCAAAACCAGCTGTCCAAATATTCCGCCGCAACTTGTTTATATTATCGATGACCAATATCACAAAAATGATTTTAATATCCATCCGCTTACTTTGCCAATATCATTAACGTTAAAACCCTGACCTTACCGCTCTCTGCTTTTCAATTTCATTAACTGGGAAACCTTTTATTATCAATTTTTAAACCTCATACTTTGTTTTCAACACGCTTTCAATTTGAGCAACCCAGCACACAACACAAAGGTTGCAAGTATCTATAAACAGTGTTAAAGGTTTTTTTTACAACAGTGTTAAATGTTACTTGGTGTAGAAATACACGGAACTAAGGTTATTATAATATATTGATTTGATTTGAATCATTTATATTATTTTACGAGCCATGTTCGTGTATAACGCTCTGCTACCATTTAAAAAAACTTACTTGAGTTCCTTGGATGTTGCTCTTCGATCTCCCAGAATTGCTGAAGAGGTTTCACTTCTCACTATTTTGATCAGATCTGAATGCATCCAGTCTTTGATGAAAATACGATTCCCTGGCCAAAGGATATCGTATTTAGTGAATATTTCCTTGCTTTCTTTTGTATTCCACGAATATCTTCATCAGACGATTTCTGATTCAACGCGTGCACCGAACCCAATGCACATCAAAGTTTTGTTTTAACCGAGATCACTTTAATATTGTCCACAATTCCAGCGATTCACAACATAAACAATTAAATATATTCACTGTCCCTTTCTATTATTATCACAATACTCAAACTTTATACAAAATTAATTACAATACAAAATCGCCATCAAAAATTAGTTCAAGACAAGCCAAGTTTTTTCTCCATCAATCTGTCAATCACAGACTCAATATATATAATATGCTAAAACCACGCGTACACTGCCAGGAAACAAGTACTTGATAATCTGGCGCGAACATACCCCCGCCCCGGGCCGCTACAATCGGCCCGCTTTAATCAATCGGGAGTCGGGATAGAGTTGCGACCGCTCTTTTTAAAATAGAATCACCCACCAGGACCTCAACAACTCTAAGAGTACCATCTGTACCCGGAAACAACTTAAGAATACGCCCCTTCCGCCACAGTAAGGGCGGAAGGTTAGTATCCTTCACTAAAACAAGGTCATCAACAGCTGGTGGATTCATCTTATCCATCCACTTAACCCGTTGTTGGAGTATATGCAAATATTCTAGAGACCAACGATGCCAGAAAGTCTGGGTCATCCTCTGGAGGGCTTCAAATCGCGAAACTCGGTTCGGGCTACAATTAACAAGAGGGTACTCAGGCAAGGCGTTGAGTGGTTGTCCGATCAAGAAATGTCCTGGAGTCAACACATAAGTAAGTACAGTTTCACTAATTACGCGACGCAAATGAGTTTTAGCGACCTTAACAACACTTTCAAAAATACCACCCCAATGTGGGCAGGAAGGTGGGTCAAACAGCCATTGAATACCCTGGCGGGATAAACTAGTATTAATGTCCTTCTTGCTGGACTCAAGAAAATCAACAACTTCTCGAAGATAGTTGTTGGCACCCTTAAAGTTTGTTCCACTATCGGAACGCATGAGCGTTGGCAATCCTCGACGGGAAACAAAGCGGGAAAAAGCAGCAATGAAGGCTTTAGTGCTCAATGACGATACTATTTCTAAATCAACAGCCTTCGTAGACAAACAAACAAAAACAAAAAGATAGGTCTTTTCAATACGAGCAGAACGAAGGCGCGAAGTTTTTACTTTAAAGGGGCCAGCAAAATCCGTTCCGACGCCGGCAAACGGACGACTAACTGTTACACGATCAGCAGGCAAATCTCCCATGAGGGGCTGCATTGTGGGAGCCTTCAAACGATAGCATGGGATACAACGAAATATTATGGTACAAATAACTCGACGCGCGGCTAGAATCCAAAATTCTCTCTGTAGCGTCGCCAACACAGTAGAGCATCCAGCGTGGCATGAACGGATGTGGCGATCGCGCACCAAAAGTTCGACATGTTTTGGCAATAAGAGGGGGTGCCGAGCTCCAACGGGTAAATCTGACATACGCAGCCGTCCCCCGACTCAGAGCAAACCAGAGTCATCAAGGAAGGGATTCAAACGGCTGATGGCACTCTTCAACTTGGTTCGACCAACACGCAATGTATCGATTTCATTTTTGAAGTTGCTTTGTTGCACAAGGCTCACCAAGCATAGCAACGCATCCTGACGCTCTTTGGGTGAAAGGAGGGCGGCGTTGCGTCTCTGATTGGGGTGACGACAATGCCAAATAAAGCGTTTAATCCAACCGCTTACACCGAGCAATTTATCCGTCCGCATCTAACTCAGGCTCAATTTCAAGAGCTGCAATCCTTAAGTTTGGGACGGAATTCAACACGTGTGAAGATGTTGGAGGCCACTCACTCGGCCGACACTTCAACCAATCCGGACCCCACCAAAGCTTATGTTCTAGGAGAGCTGGAGCGCTGCAACCGCGAGAAGCGCAATCAGCTGGATTCAATTCTCCAGGAACATGTCTCCATAACAACTGTGTCTCACAATTCTGAATTTGAGAGATACGGTTGGCTACAAAAACTTTTAACGTGTGAGCTGCCATTTTTAGCCAGGACAAAACAATTTCACTGTCAGTCCATGCATAACAATCACGAATATCCATATCTCCTTTCAACAAACCTAGGACATGATGCATCAATTTAGTCACTAAGACTGCACCAGACAACTCTAATTTTGGGATAGTTAATAATACTCTAAGGGGAGCCACCTTGGTCTTAGACATGACCAGGTGTATAGACACAACACCCTTGGAGTCTTCTACTCTCAAGAACACGGCTGCAGCATACCCACGTTCAGAGGTATCACAAAACCCGTGCAAAGTCAAGAAACATTTTCGAGAAGAAAGGAAACGCCGGGGCAACTTGAACTGATCAATTTTCGAGAGAGTGGCAAAGAAGGATGTCCACTCCTGTAACAAATCTCCGACAATGGGTTGATCCCATGTGAACTGAGCTGTCCACAGCTTCTGCATAAAACACTTTGCCCAAAAAACAACTGGAGTGATCCACCCATTCGGATTAAATGTCTTCGCTACGGTTGACGAGACTTGACGTTTAGTCCAGACCGGGGGAGAGCTCAAATCAACCAGGTATGTGAATACATTATCAACTGGACTATATTGAACACCAAGGATTGACAATAGATAAGGGTTCTCTGAATTTTCAAAAATGTAAGGATCCTGTTGGTGCTCTTTTTAGGCAATCCAGACAATAAGGCAGGTGAGTTAGATAACCATTTACGAAGTTCATAACCTGCCGATTTCAAAATGCATATCAATTCATCTTTCAGCGTAATAGCCGAGGCCTCTGTATCGGCACCAGTGCAGATATCATCTACGTTCACATCCTGTTCCAAAATAGAGGCGGCGCGAGGAAATGTCAAACGCTCGCGTTCAGCTAACTCTAACAACTCCGAATAGCAACAAAGGGACTCGATCTCAAACCATAGGTGTTGGTATTCAACTCAAACACCTAGATCGGCTCTTCAGGACTATCTCGCCACAAAATAAGTTGATATCGACGATCCTCAGGGGAGATGACAGTAGCCCTAAACATCATGCGGATATCGGCAACAAACACCACCTGGTGTCGCCGAAAACGTGTGAGGACTTCAGATATGTCCTTATGCAATATGGGACCCGAGTGTAAACAATCATTTAGAGACACACCATTAGAGGTGGGCGCAGAACCGTCAAACACCACTCGGATCTTCCCAGTAGAGGTCTTCAACACCACGTGATGCGGCAGAAAATAGTGCTCACAAGTGCGCCAATTTATTTTTGACAATGACATATGTCCAAAATCATAATACTCTCGCATAAATGAGGTATACTTTTCCTTAAAGATAGGATCTCGATTCATTCGCCATTCCATCGAAAACAACCTCTTGTTTGCTACCGGACCCAAAATGGTATCAACAATTCCCAAGAACGACACAACTGGAACCAGGGGATCCTGAGGCGAGACCGAGACACGGGTCTCTCCCTTTATCACTGACACGGGAGTGGTTCCTACACCTCTGACAAACGTTTCACAATTTTTCAATGATAAGCCCAATCGCACCACCAACCAACTTGACAAGATTCAACCATGGGACACCGAATCCAAAATGGCTCGAACATCCACATGTTGACTATTGGGGGCCCACACTCTAACATCTGCTGTCGGCAACAATACGGTTTCCCGGCGGACAGCAGGGATTGGTGCGAGGGCAGCAAGTACCTATTTGGTACGTCGAGTGGGAGAAAACTCACCCCTGGAGACGTCGGGAAGGTTACGACGTAGGTGTGGCTCCCAGCTCTCGTACTGGTAACGACGAGACGAGTGAGCAGCAACAAATGGCGTACGATGACGCCCATAACCGTACGTCCGGTTATTTTTTTTAAAATTCAAATTCAAAATTCATTTATTTACCATAAAAATGCACAATACAAATTACAAATCTTTTAATATAATATTCGTTATGTTGCTGCAAAATAACATTACCATTGGTCTCCGCACTAGGCGAACCTGTATCGCGGAGGCCGGAATTTTTACTACGTCTAGGGGGCTTACAACGATTTATTTATAGAGATGAATTATATTTACAATTAATGAATATATTCTTTCCAATTTTATGTTGATTCTTAAGCTTATTACAAATATATTGATAGTGAAATTTTATACATTTACATTAATATTTAGTATTTCAAATTAATTAGATAGTGTATTTAAATTTTAAAAAACAATATAAAAAGAAAAAAAAAAGGATAAGATAAAGGTACATAATAACAAATAATATTTTGAATAACTTAACATCATGCAGTATTTTTATTCGAACATCAAATTATATATGTGGGTAAGTACGTGTGAGCGAATGCGCGCGAATCTTTGTGTGTATGTGTGTGTGTAAGTGTTAATGTGAGAAAGAAAGAAAGATGTAGTATTTAACCGGAGCTGCTCCATCAAGGTGGGAGAGAACCGATCAGCGGCCTTGTTATATCTAGGCGGTTCCTGGGAACGAGCCATTTTACCCCCGCCCGTGGGGGAACGACGCAAACCCTCGCCTGTGGGGGAACGACGCAAACCCCTCCCGCGACGATTATCAGTCGCAGCATGGTGGAGGGAGCTTAATGAGGAGAGGAGCAGACTCTTGGGGGGGAACGCACGGCTTCTACATCATCACACCCACTACGGTTCGCACATAGAACCGGATGATGAGCTCCCCGACAAATCCTACAAGGTCTGCTCTGCTGACACTCACGCTGAAGATGGTCACCAAGACAACCATTTCACCACCTTCGGTCAGCAGCAATAGTTCGGCGTCCCTGGACTCGCATCTCCAAAAAACGCTTGCTTGAGGCTGTCACTGCATGTCCAGGCTCCTTGCAATACCGACAATCAACAGGGGCCCAATTTGCCCCATGGCCATATAAACTCGGTTGTCTCTCCGTTCGGTCAAACGTGGCTGATTCACACGCCGAGACTTCGGTTCCACACGAACCGGCTGACTAGGAGGAAATACACCTGAAATGTCTCACACCCGGCACTCATCCTCCAGAAAAAGCAACAAATCCGAAAAGGGCGGGAGATGAGAGGCACTATCACCTCCAAATCTGTGTTCGAAGCGAACCTTCAACTCGGGTGGAAGTTTCTCTAGCACAATATGTAATAATAAATAGGACCAGGAATATACTGTCCTTACTTCCCCAACAATCTTAGTTACAGAAGTCATGATGTGACAGATACAATAATACAACAATAATATTTAAAACAAAGATATAACTCCTATTTTATAACCTATAATTAACACTTGACCATCAATACCAATAATACAACATAGGAATACGAAAGACGAATACGAATACAACCTGACTCAAAACTAGCAAAGGACAAATATTATTTGGCAATACAATCTAGCAACAATAATGAACTAGTTACTAAAAACACAATATACAAAATATCAAGTCCCAGACTTGCAATTATTAACCGTATTTTACAAACCAAAACTGGTAACTGATTGTGAACCTGTTAACACAACCCAGTCTACAAAATATCAAAAAACAAGCAAAAATTTAACGTAAAGGAATAAAGTTAGCCTGCCACTTATTCAAAACTCACTTGGAAATAACTAATATGATCAAATAATGAATATAACCTTTATCTAACTTAATACAGTGTGAAGCTGTACCCATATATAAGTAATGACATATATACTTACAAGACTATTGCAATAAGATGATAGAATTACAATTCTAGACTGCTTTTATTTAAAATAGTGTTAAACAAACAACAATTACTTTTCCTGCAATTAATATGGAATATAGATTTCAAACAAACATATAGCATGTTAACAAACCACTCAATTAAGATCTCGGTACTATCAATAACCTAACACCATTACACAAATTTGTAACATAACCATTACAATTAATGTCAATCGAGTATGCACAGTTCACACTAGTTCAATTTATTTATTTGTCCCAGAGGTTCAACTTCTTAAATCGTGTGTAACCACGCTCTGCTACCAAAAATGTTCGTGTATAACGCACTGCTACTATTTAAAAAAAACTTACTTGAGTTCCTTGGATGTTGTTCTTGATCTCCCAGAATTGCTGAAGAGGTTTCACTTCTCACTATTTTGATCAGATCTGAATGCATCCATTCTTTGATGAAAATACGATTCCCTGGCCAAAGGATATCGTATTTAGTGAATATTTCCTTGCTTTCTTTTGTATTCCACGAATATCTTCATCAGATGATTGCTGATTCAACGCGTGCAGCGAACCCAATGCATATCAAAGTTTTGTTTCAACCGAGATCACTTTTATATTGTCCACAATTCCACCGATTCACAACATAAACAACCAAATATATTCACTGCCTCTTTCTATTATTATCACAATACTCAAACATTACACAAAATTAATTACAATACAAAATCGCCATCAAAAATTAGTTCAAGACAAGTCAAGTTTTTTCTCCATCAATCTGTCAATCACAGACTCAATATATAGGATATGCTAAAGCCGCGCGTACACTGCCAGAAAACATATACTTGATAATCTGGCGCGAACAAGCCACGTTCATCGCACTTAATTTGATTCTAATGAAAATTAGTTCGAGAAACAAAATAGTTTTTTTGATAAAAGGGCCACGCAGCATTGTTTGAGTGGACAGCAATTAAATATGGCTCTATATTAGTATCGGTAGCTCTAAAGAGCTTTTCAACACACTTGCTCAAAATAGCTTAAACTGAATTAAAGTAAGGCATCTAAAACCAGTTAAAAACAGTTACAGTTACATTGAGAAGATGTTTAGTCTACTCCATAAGAGACTATATTAAATATTTCGAATAACTAAAAAAGACCTACAAATAAAAAAACATTAAGTTACGTGGGTAGGCCTGCCCCCTATCACGTGAGGACATCGTCCAAGCAAAACGTGGGTACTTTGAAAATGAGGTGCCAATGTCACGAGTTGTTCAGAATAATGGGTACCTCTGCCAGTCCCTTCGAGGATATACGGTGTGAACGTTTTAGTTTGTATTGAAAAAGTGTAGCTAAGTATTATAATGTATAGTACTATGTTGTACAAACAATGAAGACCTTACAATGTGTAGTGTCGATGTGTTCAAACTCGACAATTCAGATTTTTTCATATGTTACTTACTCTTTCCGTCGTGTCGGCTACAAAAAATATACAACTTCAGTCGCATTTTCCTTGAAATCCCTTCATACTAGCTCGTGACAGGAAAACTTTCATTATAAGCTCTGATACAACGTGAAGGGGCATTGCTACTCGCGATGAATTTTCCAGAAGGATAGCTACTTTTGTGTTGTTAAAAGAGGTTAAATGAGATTAAATAAGAATACCAGGAGGTGTACTGTTCAAATTGAAAATGATAAATGTTTTGGGTTCACTTAATCTGTAAAGTTTATTTGTTTAAAGTTAACTAAAATAAAATAACCACGGTTTGCACTTAACACCGCGTTTATTTGCAAAGTGTCGAAAGCATTTTTGTCTCAGTTGTTACATAAAATCAGCCCAATGAAAGTTCATACAAACTAAAATAGGAAATATATGATAGAGAGATCATAATGACACTGTCACGTCTATAAATATTTAATCCCATCTTTTTACCTGTCCAAATTAAAAAAAAGGCGACAAAAATGTCTAATTATTTTACATTGATCTTTCTTTTAACTTTCTCTGCATAAAAGTTTAATTAATAAAACGCTCTTTTAGGTAGTGGTAACGGATAACAAAGTTGTTTCATTATTCCTTGGTCCCCGCGTAGCTTTCCAAGTCTGAGTGGTCACCGGTGATTTTTAATTATGGTGCTCTCGACCTCAACGTAATTAATACTCCATTATAAAATTTTGCCTGGGGTCCATTTTATTCTGAATCTGATTATTTTCACTGTAAAATTTATAGATATTTTATGTTTTATTTCAGCTTTTAGAGGACTTTGTAAATGTAGAACTAAAAGCGAGTTATTATTGGAGAGATTTTCAAAGATAATTTGATTTATTATGTTAAAGTTTGGAATATAAAATTTAGCAGACCACCTAATATTGTGTGTCTCATAAGTAATGAGCCTCCAACCACATCGCCCAAAATCCACTTAAGAATCCCCATACCCTCAGTTGCCTCTTACGACACCCGTGGGTTGAAAGAGGTAGTTACATTCTAAGGCGGCCCTACACGTCCTAAGTTTATATTTATTATACTATTTCTAAATATTCGCTTGGTTGTAAGATATTTATATGATAAAATTTTAGCTTCGATGATCAATAAACGCATTAAACTGCTAAACATACCAAAATTATGTGATTACAAAATTTTGTGACGTTATGTTGAAACAAACAAACGGAACATAAACTAAAATAACCACGTCTTGCAAGAAATCCTAAAAAAATCTACAATAAAACATTTTCCGTAACTATTAATTGTATTTACGCAGTCTTTAGTTCAATTTGGAGTGAGTAAAGTAAGCGAAGTGTCGGCTCAAGAAGTTTGGCGAAGGCAATCGTTTCGTCGCGCCCGCCCGTGTCGAGAGCGGAACGCCCGACCTCATGAATTCCGCACCGTCACGTACCACTTCCTTACTTGTTTTATCACCTCCAGCGCCCACTTTGGCTGAAATAACTGAAAGGATAATCTTCTGTCGTAAATTTGTTTTGCACTGTCTGTGTTTGTTTTGCTGATTCAGAAATACACGTGTTAGAAATTGTTGAAGGTTTTGATTGGCTATGAAATGATTGAAAAGCGATTATGCGTTAGTATTCGCTCTTTTAAAGATAAATTATTATAAAAAAGTCCTGGGGATCATGCTGATTGAATTATTTCAATACGAGAAAAAGGTAATCAGAGCTTAAGAATTAGAAATTCGTCAGCCATATTTGGATTTGAAGTTGAGTGGGAAACCATTATAAAATAAAGACTGTTGGTGTTGGGTCTTCAACCGCATCGCGCAACAATTACTATAAAAGCCTTAGTACCTTAAGTCACCCTCAAGAAGAAATTGGTTAATGCTATTCTAATTGGACACTACACTGCTAAAAATATATTATTTTTTAGCTAATTTTCACTTCATTCAGAAAAATAAAGAATTGTTTTCCAAGCAAAAAACATCAATTAAAACTCGAAATAAACAAGGAAACACCTTTTATTATATATATTATTTTGTGAAGTGGGAAGTTAATAAATTAAATTACTATGGCACCGAAGAAATTTAACAATTGTTTCCAAAAATGTCTTACTGTCAACTACTATATCATCACGCCTATCAATATTAGGTAATGGAATCTTTATGTGTGATTTAAATTTAAACTTTTTCTTTAGAAGCAAAATGAACTGAAGTCCTCGAAATACCATGCAATAATAGAAATATTTTTCAATATATATTTAATAATATATTGAAGTCTGCGGAATATCGCGATATTCATTGCTTGCACGTTCGTGTATTGTGTTTTATTATTTATTATTTGTAAGCACTTCTCAGTCGAAATACTCTCTCGTGTTTCATCATATTAATAGCCCATACTCGAAGCTGTATTTGTTTGCAAACAACTCTTTGAAGTTGGGAATAGATCAGTTCGCTTTGTTTGAGTTTTTGGACGATTTACTATTCTTTTCATCGAGCAACTTTTCGAATGCTGTTGGGCACAATTTGCTTTCTATTACTGTTCTGTATTGTTTTTTCCGGGTGCACTTTTTTATAAATACTTTAGAAAGCATTCAAATGTATAAAAAATGTCTTCAAGTATATGTAACTATTGTTACTATTGTTAGGGGAGGCGAAGCGGGGATTTTCGAAGTGACTCGAGAGTGTCAGATTATTATATAAGGAGAATTCTTGTACCCATTAATGTACCTCGACTGAGCGTGAACTCAAGTGGGGTATGCTATAATATCCATTCTCCGAAAAACTCAAGCGCGTCAGATTAAGTAAAGGTAGGCTAATTACATTTAGAAGAGTGTATATCTGGATAATCTGAGGATTTTGGCGTGGCGTTGAGAAATTAGATGGTGAAGAATCTTCAAGCGCTCAATGCGGGTGACAGCAATGTTCCCGCGATGGTAATTTGGCGTAATATTTGTGCCAGCGTTAAGTCTAAACATTGTTGTTAAATTTCCTTTAAGATGGCCAAAACCCCTACACAAATTGGAAGATTAATATATAATGGTTATTAGAAACATAAATCGCGTTTATGCTGTTAATGGCTGACGCGCACGAGTAGTTCTATACAAAAAAATATATTTAAAAATGTTTATTATTACAAATTTTAAGTTATTTAGTGCCGTGAAACATGCACGAATCAGTTAATATACTTCTTTTAAATACAAATAAATGCGCAATCATAGTATTCATGACACCCAATACTTATATTGATCGATTATTGTTAAATTTTGTGTGGCTCACCAATAATATGTTTTTTCGCTCTCCTGAAAAAAATGGTTACTGTGCCATACTGCTTTTCTTTTTGGGACAGCCGATATATTTTACACAACAATTTCTAATGAATTGATTGATATTTAAAAAGTGGAATATGATTTGAAATTAAACCTACAAATTTGTATACTAAATCAATGATAAAATATTGGCTGCTTGTTATTATCTTTTACATTTTCAAAGTCGACGATTTATTAGGTACATAAGAAAATTATCAGATCCTGTCATCCCCTTATTTAGCCAGTAAATAACCGGCTTAAAATATTGAAATGCGACCTAAAAGTGCCGCTTCGAAGTTTTCTTTGTGCAGTAGAGAGAGAGTCAGGAAACGGATCGATTGTACACACTCGGTAATTTGCTGACGAGAAGATATACCAAGCAGGCGAAAGATATCGTGAGAACATTGGCAGACCCAACCGTGGACATTATTAGATCGATTCATTCAACAGCGGTCCAGATACCGCCTCGTTAATCTGATGGGATCACGACCTTTCTGAGGGTTTTTATGAAAACATTTTGCAAATATATTTCAACTCGCAAACACTCCAGCTTCGTAAACATGGCATAATTTGAGCCAATGTGTCGGTTATCTGAAATTACATTCGTAGTATACACTTGTTGACAATGATGGAATACTTCATATTCCATATCGCGTTTTGGTTTTACGAGCGTGTCCCTGGCGTGTAATGATACGGCCAGACACAAAAGAAAGTGAATATCGGAACGACAAATTCATCCGAAAAGTCGTAAAGTTTAACCAAGATTAGGTCTTTATTGGATTCTTTCGTCGGAATAGAATTTTATGTTACTTAAGAAATGACATCGTATAAAGTTCACGATATTGATTTCGGGAATAGTTTTTTTTGTTCCATGTACCCTAAAAGATTCCATATAAGCCGACAACAATCTAATCCCAGATAATAACTACTTATATCTTCATGGAAAATTCATACTAACTTCAATGGTATATAATAACAAAACTATGTGATTAAAGATACAATTTTACAAACTGCAAGTATACATTTTCTATATTACTCGTAAATATCTAGAGTTTGTCTCCAATTTATAGCAATGTTTTTGTCAGGATACTATATCACACAATTTGTATTAAGTAACGCTGCGTAGCTTGAATTTGTTTCCAATATATAATAGTAACCTAAAAACACTAATGGCTCGAAAAACTCACCCGCCCGGCTAAAACCAAATCAAATCAAAACACTATACTTGAAGTCACTCAAAATAAAGCAATAAGTGCTGACAAAGCTTACAGTAAATTAGTGCGTAATGACGCCATTGAATCTGTTCTCGCCTAATCTGAAAGCATATCTCAGGAGCAATCTCATTATGGCGGAGATGTCGAGATATCTCAGAACAAAGCGGCTCCTAATACAGTGGAAATGCGCCAATCGAGCCGAGCCGAGCCGCACCGCAGAGATGAGCGCCGACACAAACTCATTTTACTCCACCGAAATTTTACTGTAATTAGCAAGATTAATTACTGCTCCAAGACAGCGGTGTTAAATTTCCCTTATTATTTTTCTTCGTTTTCTTCCTTTGAAACGAATAATTGCTTAGGTTTCACTACAAGAAAATAATATCTTATAGATGGAAAAATCTGACTAGAGCGAGATGGACTCACGGTTCATGATATAGAGCCTGGTAAACGTAACATAATATTTTTCGCGGGCCATTAATTTTACAGTTCATATAAGATTAGCAAAGTGAACATAAAACCTTACATATTAACTTGATATCAGTGCCATCCTATAGTTTAAATCTGCGCCTCGTGCTCAACGAGCGTCCGTCAGCAATTTCCTTGCTTTATCTAACCAAAGCAGGGCTCATAAAACCATTCGCAAGGTTTAAACGTGAAATATACCACCGCTACTGACTCAATGGGACCACACCGTGAAATTGAATTCCTTCCTATGAACCTCCGTATAATAGAAATAGAACACTTCTCAACCTGGCTTTCCTCACGTTGCTAATCATGTTACAAGCTCAATCAAATATATCTCTCAGTCATGTGTCTGATGTTTATCTTACTCCGAATCACATGTAATGGATAACTATTTTTAGGTCAAATTTATATTTATCAATGAAATTATTATAATCAATATTCATTGGGTTGCATTTATTTTAGTTAAAACAACCCTTTAAAAATGTGTCGAATCTTATTGTCTTGTGTGATGTTCGATTGATAAAAGTATAGGGATCTTAAAGTGTTAACTAATGAAACTATATGATTGAGTAAATCAACATTTTTCCATTTATTCTCATTACGCTTTCTTTTATTTTTTTTCTTTTTAAAACCTTTATGTCATAATGAAAAGAAAACATTTACAACTGTGCTCTGTCTCTTCAATATGTACTTTACAATAAAACCTCGATTAACTGTTTAGGTGTTGTCAAAATAAAAAAAAACCTCTCAAAACTATTCTGGTTCTAATATTGTTTAACTGTTGCAAAAAAACTGACTGCCACAAATAAAACGAAACTTATTTTAAAAAACCAACATTTACTGTTTGAAAAATACTAAAACGTAACCTCCCTTTCACCGTACGAACTACAACCCCAGCGTAGCACTACAAACAATACTTCCGTTTTATAGGCTGCTCACACGTATGGCTTGTTTATTGATAATTGTGTATAGACCATGTTTCAACGTATTGGGTGAATTGTCTGGAGTTGTGACAGCATCTCGATATATATAAAATGGTGAATTTCAGATAAAGTGCTTTTGCTGAGAAGACGTACAAGTAAAATTGTCTTCTGAGTACAGTGTTTGAATTAGTATGTTAGTAGAATGGAAAAAAAATCTTCATTGCAAATAAATCTTAAACTTTTTACAGACATAATGTATACACAATTAAAGTAAAACGTGATTCTTACCTTTTCATAAAGGTCTTATCATTTCCAGCGATCCCTTGGTATCAAGGATTTTAGGCATATCTTAATGTTCGCGCCAGATGATTAAGTACTTGTTTCTTGGCTGTATGCGCTTAGCCTTAGCCTTTTCTATATATTGAATAGACGGATAGATAAAAATAACTCTTGACTTGCACTTTTGATTTTGGAATGGCGGGACGGCGTATTGAAATTGTAATTGAATTATAGAAATCTTGAGTATTGTGATACTAATAGAAGCAGCATATTTTGATAGTATATATTGTGAGCCAGTGAAATTGTGGACGATAGCAAAGTTATCGCACTGGAAACAAAAACCTTTGATGTGCTTTGAGAGCATTGGACCCGACAAACAGCTTTCGAAGATATTAGTAAAATACGAAAGGAAAGAATAAAAGGACACGATATTCCTTGGAATAGACGGATAGATAAAAATAACTCTTGACTTACACTTTTGATTTTGAAATGGCGGGACGGCGTATTGAAATTGTAATTGAATTATATAAATTTTGAGTATTGTGATACTAATAGAAGCAGCATATTTTGATAGTATATATTGTGAGCCAGTGAAATTGTGGACGATAGCAAAGTTATCGCACTGGAAACAAAAACCTTTGATGTGCTTTGAGAGCATTGGACCCGACAAACAGCTGTCGAAGATATTAGTAAAATACGAAAGGAAAGAATAAAAGGACACGATATTCCTTGGACAGGGAATCGTATTATTGATCCCAGACTGAATGCATTCAGATCTCCAAAAAATATTAAAAATAGCCAGCAAACCACTTGGAAGAACTAAGGACTGAACACCTTACCAGTTCCAGCCTAATGATCAGAGTTTCCTCATTTCACTGATTTGAAGCTAAAAGGAAACTTGATTGATGTGCTGCCGGCCAGTGTAGCGGTAAGCCTTCCATCACTGAAGAACCAACATCACTTGGAATAACACAGAAACACGAACATAATTGTTGGTAGCAGAGAAACACGAACATAATTAATAATAATAATAATAAAAGGCGTAGGGATGTGACGACCCCACCGCCCATTGTTGGAATGGCAGGATGATATGTTTGCCATTCCGGCTTTGCAAATAGTCTGCGCTTGAGTTTGTAGGTGTTGACCGTGTCTACAAACTGGTCCCAGCGCTGAATAGGGTGACAACGGTCTCCCCGGGGCAAGTGAGTGAAACCCCGGGTGAATCTTCGCTCATCATAATGGCAGACTGTAATAATGATGAGCGTATAGGGCCGCTTCCCTTGGGTGATCGAAGGGGCACGTCTGGAGCTGGGGCTGGACGTGGCAGCATGCGGTCCCCCAGCCGCCGCAGACCGGCCCGACCACCTGGCCGGTCTGCGCGACCACCTCAGCCACCAGATGGCTTGGCATCGGTTGGGACTGGGGCAACTCAGTCCCAGCAGTCGGTGCCCGCCGCTGGTGGAACAATGGCATGGACGGTCGAAATGAATAGAAATGCCATGCGGGCCTATATTAGGGCCTCGGGTTCAAGAACTGGACGGACGGGTTATCGGGCAGCAATGTACCGCGAATTTCTGCGGCTGGAGCCCAATTTGACCGTCACAGAACAAAACCTGGCGGATCGAGTTCGGTACATACAGCGCTCAGAACTTTTTAGCACTACCGAACTCGAACAATTGCGACGCGAGGCTGTTCCCCCGCTAGACGAAGAGCCACCTTTGCAGGTTCTCCCTCCAGTCCCTGAACGGGAAGTACGGAGGGAGCCAATTGCTAACCTGCCGGATGTGGGTGGTGCGGAAAGCGATTGGGGAACAGTCTCCCTGGATTTGGATTTGGTGAGGAGCGCACTCGAAGAGACGATCCTGGAATATCGCCAAGTGCCTCTGGAAAGGAGGCCAAGGCTGCCCCGAGTTCCTCTCAGCATCAAGGTTCGGGATGTCGTTGAGGCCGTCAATAACATGCTGCCCTCATTTTTAGAGAGCAGCATGGACCTTTGGGATACGGATTCAATTCTCTTTGGCGCCGCAATGACAGTTTGTCAATTTGTCGGCGTCAGGATGCCGCCAACAAGAGCTGGTGGCTCCCGCCAGGCTGGCAGTACTAGTCCCAGGACTAGAACTAGACCAGCCTGGATGAGGCGGATTGAAAGCCGTATCACAAGGGCCAGGGTCCTCATCGGCAAACTGACCAGCTTCAGATCAGGCAACAATAGGCCGAGGGTGGTGCGCTTCGTCAGGGAGGCATTCCCTGGTGAGAATGTCTTTGACAACTCACCGGAGTTTGCCTGTAGACTGGTGGAGCGCATCGATGATCTGAAGCAGAAGATCGCTGCTTGGGGTAAGCGAATCAGGCGATATTCTGAAAGGGTAAAGAGGTACCAACAGAATCGTCTCTTCATGAGTGACCAGAAGAAGTTCTACAGAACTTTGGAGCGTCCCGATGTGGTTTCGACAGGTCAGCGACCGGAAAAAGCCGATGTAGTTGCCTTTTGGCGTGGGCTTTGGTCGCTGCCTGTTGATCACGAAGAGGGCCGATGGTTCGAGGCGGTCGAAGGAGCGTGCGAGCCCATAGCGCCCATGAACCCCGTCAACATATCCGAGGAGGATGTGGTGGCTGCGATCCGTAAGGCTCCGAACTGGAAAAGTCCGGGGCCGGACGGATTGCACCATTACTGGTTGAAGGGGTTCACGCGCTGTCACGCTACTCTCGCCCGTCAGTTCCAAAGCGCCCTTGAGAGTGGGACGCTCCCGAACTTCTTAACTACTGGGGTCACTCATTTAGCTCCAAAGAGCGATGCTACCGCGGATCCATCACAATACCGCCCCATTACTTGTCTTTGTACAATTTACAAGACCTTAACATCCGTTCTGAGCTCCAAGATTACTCAACACATTGTTGATAACAATGTGATATCTGGAGCTCAGAACGGATGTAGGGGCGGTAGTCGCGGTAGCAAGGAGCTACTCCTCATCGATGCGGTCGTAGGCCAACTGGTCAAACGCAACCGTCGGAACTTCTCCGCTGGCTGGATAGACTACAGGAAGGCGTTCGATTCGGTACCTCATACATGGCTCATGAGGGTCCTCGAGCTGTACAAAATTGATAGTATAGTTCGACACTTCTTCGGGCAGTGTATGGGGTGCTGGAGAACGATCCTGAGTTTAGACGGTCAGCGGATGACGGACGCGGATGACCAAATTGATATAAGGCGAGGGATTTTTCAATTTTTTCAGGGCGATTGCCTGAGTCCAGTTTGGTTTTGCTTGGCCCTGAATCCTCTAAGTACACTCTTGGAGAATTCGGGGACGGGCTTTCAGTTTCGGAGAGGCGGACCACGCTTGCCTCATCTCCTTTACATGGATGACCTGAAGCTTTACGCCCCCACGGCTGACAGATTGGCGGAGCTACTGACGATCACTAATGATTTCAGTGGTTCCGTCAAGATGGAGCTCGGGGTCGATAAGTGTGCGGTCATTCATGTTGAGAAGGGGCATGTCGTGCACTCTGATGGTGTCGATGTCGGCACCAATCATTTGAGGGCACTCTCCGAGGCTGAAACATACCGGTATCTGGGCATGTCACAAACCATCGGTGTGAAGGTGGCAGACGTGAAACAGGGTGTTTGCGAGGAGTTTTATGAACGCCTGAAAAGTGTGCTTAATAGCTACTTGTCAGGCGTTAATAAAATCCGAGCCATTAACTCCTGGGTCATGCCTGTACTGATGTACACGTTTGGCGTGCTCAGATGGACTCAGTCCGAACTAGACGCTCTGGACAGACGAGTCCGCACGACGATGACCTCTCATCGAATGCATCATCCGAGGTCGTCGGTTATGAGATTGTATATCCCGCGGAAGTGTGGTGGTCGAGGCCTCTTGAGTGCCAAAACCATGCACAACCGCGAGGTATGCAACCTCAGAAACTATTTTTTGACGATGACGGATGATAGTATTCGGGGAGAGGTGGTCGCTAGTGATAAAGGACTGACTCCCTTATCGTTGGCCTCACAGGATTGGCGAACCCCGGAGGTACTTAGCACCTCTGATCGGGAGTCCGTATGGAAAGAGAAGGAGCTGCACGGGAGGTTTTACAAGGTACTTCACGAACCTTTCGTGGACCGTAAAGCCTCCCTGCATTGGCTGCGTTTCGGGGACCTCTTTGGGGAAACCGAAGGTTTTGTCTGTGCTATACAGGACCAGGTTATCAAGACGCGGAACTATCGGAAATACATCCTAAAGGACGGTACCACAGACATATGTCGAGCATGTGGCCGTCCCGGAGAGTCACTTAGGCATGTTATTTCCGGTTGTTCGGCTCTTGCTAACACTGAGTACTTGCACAGACACAACCAAGCAGCCAAAATCCTACATCAGAAGCTCGCTCTGAAATACCGACTCTTGCAACAGAGGCTGCCGTATTACAAGTATCTGCCGGAGCCAATCCTAGAAAACGACCGAGCCAAAATCTATTGGACCGATCCGTTATCACGGACAGGACTATTCTAGCGAATAAGCCTGATATCGTGGTATGGGATCGGTCGCAGTCGAGGGTATTTCTAGTGGATGTCACTATCCCTCATGACGAGGGTCTCGTGAAAGCCGACACCGAGAAGCGTCGGAAATATCTCGATCTGGCTCACGAGATCACCGACATGTGGGGTGTGACTTCGACAGAAATAATCCCAATTGTTTTGTCCGCGAACGGGTTAATTCCAACCAGCCTCGCGACCAACTTGAGGCGGTTGGATTTCTGTGGCGTGTCGGTTCCAGCACAAATGCAGAAAGCGGTGCTGCTCGATACGGCTCGGATCGTCCGTCGGCTCTTGAACCTGACTCCCTGACCCCGACCGACTGTTCTTTTGTCGGGGAGTACCGCCTCTCCCATTTCAAATTTATATTTTCTTTTTCGGCCATGGGAGAGGCGAGGAACTAAAAGTAATGCCAAAATAATAATAATAATAAAAGGCGTAGGGATGTGACGACCCCACCGCCCATTGTTGGAATGGCAGGATGATATGTTTGCCATTCCGGCTTTGCAAATAGTCTGCGCTTGAGTCTGTAGGTGTTGACCGTGTCTACAAACTGGTCCCAGCGCTGAATAGGGTGACAACGGTCTCCCCGGGGCAAGTGAGTGAAACCCCGGGTGAATCTTCGCTCATCATAATGGCAGACTGTAATAATGATGAGCGTATAGGGCCGCTTCCCTTGGGTGATCGAAGGGGCACGTCTGGAGCTGGGGCTGGACGTGGCAGCATGCGGTCCCCCAGCCGCCGCAGACCGGCCCGACCACCTGGCCGGTCTGCGCGACCACCTCAGCCACCAGATGGCTTGGCATCGGTTGGGACTGGGGCAACTCAGTCCCAGCAGTCGGTGCCCGCCGCTGGTGGAACAATGGCATGGACGGTCGAAATGAATAGAAATGCCATGCGGGCCTATATTAGGGCCTCGGGTTCAAGAACTGGACGGACGGGTTATCGGGCAGCAATGTACCGCGAATTCCTGCGGCTGGAGCCCAATTTGACCGTCACAGAACAAAACCTGGCGGATCGAGTTCGGTACATACAGCGCTCAGAACTTTTTAGCACTACCGAACTCGAACAATTGCGACGCGAGGCTGTTCCTCTGCTGGACGAAGAGCCACCCTTGCAGGTTCTCCCTCCTGTCCCCGAGCGGGAAGTACGGAGGGAGCTAATTGTTAACCTGCCAGATACGGGTGGTGCGGAAAGCGATTGGGGAACAGTCTCCCTGGATTTGGATTTGGTGAGGAGCGCACTTGAAGGGACGATCCTGGAATATCGCCAATTGCCTCTCGAAAGGAGGCCGCGGCTGCCCCGAGTTCCTCTCAGCATCAAGGTTCGGGATGTCGTTGAGGCCGTCAATAACATGCTGCCCTCATTTTTAGAGAGCAGCATGGACCTTTGGGATACGGATTCAATTCTCTTTGGCGCCGCAATGACAGTTTGTCAATTTGTCGGCGTCAGGATGCCGCCAACAATAGCTGGTGGCTCCCGCCAGGCTGGCAGTACTAGTCCCAGGACTAGAACTAGGCCAGCCTGGATGAGGCGGATTGAAAACCGTATCACAAAGGCCAGAGTCCTCATCGGCAAACTGACCAGCTTCAGATCAGGCAACAATAGGCCGAGGGTGGTGCGCTTCGTCAGGGAGGCATTCCCCGGTGAGAATGTCTTTGACAACTCGCCGGAGTTTGCCTGTAGACTTGTGGAGCGCATCGATGACCTGAAGCAGAAGATCGCTGCTTGGGGTAAGCGAATTAGGCGATATTCTGAAAGGGTAAAGAGGTACCAACAGAATCGTCTCTTCATGAGTGACCAGAAGAAGTTCTACAGAACTTTGGAGCGTCCCGATGTGGTTTCGACGGGTCAGCGACCGGAAAAAGCCGATGTAGTTGCCTTTTGGAGTGGGCTTTGGTCGCTGCCTGTTGATCACGATGAGGGCCGATGGTTCGAGGCGGTCGAGGGAGCGTGCGAATCCATAGCGCCTATGAACCCCGTCAACATATCCGAGGAGGATGTGGTGGCTGCGATCCGTAAGGCTCCGAACTGGAAAAGTCCGGGGCCGGACGGATTGCACCATTACTGGTTGAAGGGGTTCACGCGCTGTCACGCTACTCTCGCCCGTCAGTTCCAAAGCGCCCTCGAGAGTGGGACGCTCCCGAACTTCTTAACTACTGGGGTCACTCATTTAGCTCCAAAGAGCGATGCTACCGCGGATCCATCACAATACCGCCCCATTACTTGTCCAATACCGCCCCATTACTTGTCTTTGTACAATTTACAAGACCTTGACATCCGTTCTGAGCTCCAAAATTACTCAACACATTGTTGATAACAATGTGATCTCTGGAGCTCAGAACGGATGTAGGGGCGGTAGTCGCGGTAGCAAGGAGCGACTCCTCATCGACGCGGTCGTAGGCCAAATGGTCAAACGCAACCGTCGGAACTTCTCCGCTGGCTGGATAGACTACAGGAAGGCGTTCGATTCGGTACCTCATACATGGCTCATGAGGGTCCTCGAGCTGTACAAAATTGATAGTATAGTTCGACACTTCCTCGGGCAGTGTATGGGGTGCTGGAGAACGATCCTGAGTTTAGACGGTCAGCGGATGACGGACGCGGATGACCAAATTGATATAAGGCGAGGGATTTTTCAATTTTTTCAGGGCGATTGCCTGAGTCCAGTTTGGTTTTGCTTGGCCCTGAATCCTCTAAGTACACTCTTGGAGAATTCGGGGACGGGCTTTCAGTTTCGGAGAGGCGGACCACGCTTGCCTCATCTCCTTTACATGGATGACCTGAAGCTTTACGCCCCCACGGCTGACAGATTGGCGGAGCTACTGACGATCACTAATGATTTCAGTGGTTCCGTCAAGATGGAGCTCGGGGTCGATAAGTGTGCGGTCATTCATGTTGAGAAGGGGCATGTCGTGCACTCTGATGGTGTCGATGTCGGCACCAATCATTTGAGGGCACTCTCCGAGACTGAAACATACCGGTATCTGGGCATGTCACAAACCATCGGTGTGAAGGTGGCAGACGTGAAACAGGGTGTTTGCGAGGAGTTTTATGAACGCCTGAAAAGTGTGCTTAATAGCTACTTGTCGGGCGTTAATAAGATCCGAGCCATTAACTCCTGGGTCATGCCTGTACTGATGTACACGTTTGGCGTGCTCAGATGGACTCAGTCCGAACTAGACGCTCTGGACAGACGAGTCCGCACGATGATGACCTCTCATCGAATGCATCATCCGAGATCGTCGGTTATGAGATTGTATATCCCGCGGAAGTGTGGTGGTCGAGGCCTCTTGAGTGCCAAAACCATGCACAACCGCGAGGTATGCAACCTCAGAAACTATTTTTTGACGATGACGGATGATAGTATTCGGGGAGAGGTGGTCGCTAGTGATAAAGGACTGACTCCCTTATCGTTGGCCTCACAGGATTGGCGAACCCCGGAGGTACTTAGCACCTCTGATCGGGAGTCCGTATGGAAAGAGAAGGAGCTGCACGGGAGGTTTTACAAGGTACTTCACGAACCTTTCGTGGACCGTAAAGCCTCCCTGCATTGGCTGCGTTTCGGGGACCTCTTTGGGGAAACCGAAGGTTTTGTCTGTGCAATACAAGACCAGGTTATCAAGACGCGGAACTATCGGAAATACATCCTAAAGGACGGTACCACAGACGTTTGTCGAGCATGTGGCCGTCCCGGAGAGTCACTTAGGCATGTTATTTCCGGTTGTTCGGCTCTTGCTAACACTGAGTACTTGCACAGACACAACCAAGCAGCCAAAATCCTGCATCAGGAGCTCGCTCTGAAATACGGACTCTTACAACAGAGGCTGCCGTATTACAAGTATCTGCCGGAGCCAATCCTAGAAAACGACCGTGCCAAAATCTATTGGGACCGATCCGTTATCACGGACAGGACTATTCTAGCGAATAAGCCTGATATCGTGGTATGGGATCGGTCGCAGTCGAGGGTATTTCTAGTGGATGTCACTATCCCTCATGACGAGGGTCTCGTGAAAGCCGAAACCGAGAAGCGTCGGAAATATCTCGATCTGGCCCACGAGATCACCGACATGTGGGGTGTGACTTAGACAGAAATAATCCCAATTGTTTTGTCCGCGAACGGGTTAATTCCTACCAGCCTCGCGACCAACTTGAGGCGGTTGGATTTCTGTGGCGTGTCGGTTCCAGCACAAATGCAGAAAGGGGTGCTGCTCGATACGGCTCGGATCGTCCGTCGGTTCTTGAACCTGACTCCCTGACCCCGACCGACTGTGCTTTTGTTGGGGAGTACCGCCTCTCCCATTTAAAATTTATGTTTTCATTTTCGGCCATGGGAGAGGCGAGGAACTAAAATTCATGCCTAAAATAATAATAAAAAATTTATTCAGTTTTCAAAAGTACATAATATTGGTCTTAACCTAGTTAGTTATTTAAAGTACAAAATATAACATTTTCCTGTTTCTGAGCTAGGTAATTTACCTGTATTTCAGGCAACAATAAACAAAAAAGGCTTAAACTATCAGTTTTCATATAATTCAATTGTTGGTAGCAGAGAAATACACGAACACTTAATATATGTTTCACACATATTTTTGCAATTTATATTCATACCTATAATTGGTATGATTGCCAGAACTTCCCTCGTGTAAATATAATAATATCTAAGATGATGGTCCATTAATATGCCTCATGAAAAATAAATAAATGGTTTTACTTATGGCAAAAGAGCATGAGAGCAAAGTGAATGCTGTAGAGATGAGGTCCCTCAGAAAAGTTTGTGATCGTGTGAGAAATGACGTGATTTGTGAAAAGTGCGGCGTGAAAGATGTTATTGTAAAAAAGATAGAAAAAGGAATGTTGAGATAGTTTGGGCACATAGAGAGGATGGATGCAAATAGGTAAAAGAGATTTATAGAGCCAATGTGGAGTAAAAGACGACCACGGAGGACACACCTGGACCAAATAGAGTGTGAGCTCAAAAAGGCCGGCGTCCGAAGTATGAAGAATAAAACAGTATGTATGAAAAGATTGATGGATGTAAACGAAGCTAGAGAGGTTTACCAGGATCGTACAAAGTAGCGATCGATAGTCTCTGCATACCCCAATGGGAATACGGCGTGAGTATATGTATGTATGTTATGGCAAAAGTAAGCAACAAGTTAGAAAAAATATGCAAGCTGTAACAAACTAGTAAGCTAGAAGCACAGTGTCAGATCAACAACGCAAACAAGAGGTGAAAGACAACGCTGACGCCCGCCTATTTGTCAGAGCTCGGTGTATCGATGCTTTTACTATTTGTACCAGCTCTCGCTGCAGACTGTTAACCGACCAACTCCCTGCGGCATCGTAAAATAACTCGCCACACTCTGACTACCTACCCATAGTTTATAATCCCTAGAGGAATTTTCATGCCTTTGATGTAATAACCTTAATACTCAAAGTTCACGCTGTGTAGTATAGGCTACGAATATAAGTCGTTTCTTCCCGCGAGTGTTATAATAGGTGACTGCTATGTTTGGCGATGTAATTAGGCACCCATTACAAACAACCTTTATTTACTTAGCATTAACCCACAACTCCAAAAGTGGTCGAATAATTTATAATAAAAATATATTCTATAGCCGTGAGTATAGGTAGGTTTACGCCGCTGCATATGTTCGCCGTTGTGCAGTGTGGCCGTATTTTAATATAATAGGCTATTTGACAAAGTTTTGAAAACTATCTCACGGTGTTTATTTGTTTATAAGGAGTCCTAAAATAATACTTTTCTGTCTTTATTTTAGCTATATAATTAAAAAAATCGAAAGAGAAAATGCAATATTCAAATGTGCCGCGAAAACGCGACTTTAAGTAATATGGCGGCTGTGGCACGTAGTGACGTCAATTCCGAATTATACACCAATAAGCGAAGCGATACACAGTCTGTTTACGCGCAATCTACGTCATTATATAAATAGCAAATCACGGTCGTTTTTAGTCACGTGACAGTTGCATCAAAAAAACCTATTTTAGATGGAATTTGGTAAAATAATGCAATATTTTTATCTCGCAATGTTACAAATTGCTCTAAGAAAGAAATATTAAGACTGATGAAATTAAAGAAATGTATATTCTTATAGCAGTCAAATCGTCTATTATAAAGCTTAAGACTCGCAAATTTTCTTTATTCATGCTGCCACAACATGGAATATAATTTTACTTAAAATTGAATACGGAGTAAAATTATAATAAATTAAGTGTTGAAGGTTGTTTGTTCTGCTATTATCATATTTTAAAATGTATAAGGGATGAACTAAAACTGTAATTCAAAGACATTGTAACTATCTTGGCTATGTACTATCTGTGAAAAGCATTTATCATGGCTTAAAAACTTGACTAGTCAATCTCACCAAAAAACACCCGAAAGTGACATTAACACAAAAGGACTGAAAGGTTTTTAGAAGTATTTCCCCCGGCTAAGCACGGGTGTTAAAAATGTTAAGTTAAGAACCTAAGTTCCTCCTTATTATATTAGTTGTCGGCTATTGTCGTCAAAATCGGTCTAGGCGCTTAACTGATGAGCCGTAGATCACTCCATCATTTATATAAAACATTTTGTTAAAAATATACAATAATCATATATAACTTCTCCCCTATCAAATTCCAAATGTGGCTGATAAATTTCTTATTCTGAAGCTCTTCCTTTTAGGGACTTATGGCCGTGAGTATAAAGTATGTATATAAGTATGTACAGTCTTGGTATACAACTGCCGTATCAGCAAAGTAATATAAATGTAAAACCGTTACCAAAAAGTAAGATTTCATAATTAAAGTACACATGAAACTGGGTAGTGCAACAGAATTTAAATCATTTAATTTCAATCATTTACTGGCAAAAATGTGCCGGCTTTAAATCGCAAAAAGGGACTTAGCTTCAGAAAAATTAAAGTCACTTCTGGTAATTGAGTGGAAAAAAGATTATCCAACCTATAGCGAAAAAAACTTTAAAATAGTATTAATTTCAATTATAAACTTTTTTATTTTCCTTGAGCTGTTCAAAATTGAACTTTTGAAAATACCTTTAAATTTATTTAAAGCAATCATTTGTGATTCAATTATCAATCCATCAATAATATTGCCAGTTCATGAAAAATCATTCGGAGAAACTCGTTTGAATTTACAAATAAATTACTTCCATTTTCCTCGTTTTGGCAAGATTTCGGAATAATTACAATCAATTAAATTGATACTCGCTTTAGTCAATTAAAAACAATTTATTTTGCTTATCACTTTTTAGGTTATTGATTATCTTTTCATAGCATTTTATTACAACGAATCAATTACGCCGTATTTTAACGAAAGACGAAACCACGACATAGCATTCATAATCGATGACCAAGAATCTTAACAGTGTGTAAAATAAAAATTGACGTAGTTAAAATTTTTGGAATTTGCTAATTGGAGTTTTAAATTAGAGTCAGATCAATTAATAATTGAAATTGAATAAGACTAAACTTCCGTAAAGGAGAAGATAGACAAAGATAACTTTTTTAACCTTGCAATGTAAGAAATAAGACACGTGCTTGCTGGTTCGTTATACGTTTATTACTACTAAAGACTTATAACTAACTTACAATATATCGAGGGAATATGTGTGCGTACCACACTACACCTCCCCCCTTTGAAAACAAAAATATAAAAGTTATTATTTTATTTTTTGAGTACATATTTTTCTATATATTAAACTTAAAACTATAATAATATAATTAAAATCTAATTGTCAAATCCGGGAAATATTGAAACAAATCGTTGGCCAAACGATTTGCTGCGTAATCGCTATCAAGTAAAATTATCATATTTAGGATGTCTTTATGACTCTTGTCACAGTACTGTACAGTAATATATAATTTTCATATATTTCACTTTCTCAATATTGATTAACTTTTTTACACTTTATTATTTACTTTTAACAGTATTGTATTCTGTCTTATATTCACATTATATATTTAAAAATAGCTGTGGACAACCATGCTTCCTTCTCAAGTCATATTTTTTATCTATTCTTCATCTCTTATCAAGGTACACTAATATAATTATGGGTCGGCCGCCCTTTTACATAATATTAAATTCATTCATTTTATTTCATTTCAAGGTACATTTTTTTTTACTATATAACATGCGCATTCATTTACAGTCTCTCTCTTTTAATACTATTTTGGCGTCCAATTTTCTTCACGAAGGGTATTCAACCGCGTCATGATCAGATAAAAAGGATTCAGAGATCTGCTTTGTACCTTGGTGTACCTTGTATGACTTTATTTACTGCTTTCAAAAACCTTCCGTTATTCTTACATACCACATTCAGTTATCAATTAGTAAATAATCGAAATAACATTTGAGTGATCAAGTCAAATGAACATCAAAAACTTATCAATTGAAACTACCATACTACATACAACTAACTACATTTCATAAACTTTCAAATCCATCATACTAACTTTGGCTACATTCCATTACCTTTTTTAATCATAACAATCACATCACGTTACCATCTCAATCATACCACACACAGCGATCACTTCATAGAATCCATCACGCCATATACGTATGCAACGCTATCACTTCCATCGCCCCGTACCAAAACATACGCAAATATCAGCCTAGCAACAAACATCATTTCAACTCAATACTCTTATTTTCGTCATTCTATGAACCTTTTGCTTAAATTCATTTATAAACTATTTAATTCATTCGTCTTTACTCTCATATTTCTTTTCATATTTTTTTACCATCCGAATACATAGTTTCCTTTTTGAAATAACATTTCTGTTTACAAATTACATTATAATATTGAAATCAACTTGTTCTCATGATGCTTTATATAAACTTAATGTTTAATATTCATGTTATTTTTTTCATAAATAGTCCATAAACACGACAATTTCGTAACATGTTAAATGAAAATCATTTTTAAAGAGAATCGTACATGTTATACACCAGACATAATTGGTTTATTTATTAAGTTACTACATAGTTCACATTTTGTGTCATAAAGTATATCATGTAATGATTTATCATACTAATATTAATTAGCGCTAATACATAAGTATACCAATTGAATGTTATCCTAAATTTTAATTAAATTGGTAAATATATTTAAATGTCTTTACTATAAAATATTATTAACCTAAATCCATAAAAATCAGGAGCACTAATTTAACGTTTCATTGTTTCATTGTCATTTCAAACTTGCTAATCATTTTTAAATACACAAATATTATTATAATTACGCACCGTACCACTGATTGTCATTTTCAGTCACTCAACATGATTAAATTTTCGCACATAACATTTTCAAGGTGATATCCACGTCCTCAGACCACTCAATAGAAAGCAAGCTGGTCCCGTATTTCGGTCCTCGGTATTTCCGTTTAGGTTAAAGTATTGGGTCTTCAGGTTTGACTATTTGTAACATTATTCAAATTTAAATAATTCTGGTGTCAATCTTGTAAAATTGTATTCCTGTGTTTGTACATAGACACTTGTGTTTCACCACTGTGCACTGTATTTTGAATATTAATATTATAAATCCATGTTCCTGTGCGCAGCGCAGCCACTAGGCCGCACTGGCAGGGTCGCCATGCAATGTAGGAATTGATAGACGTGTTTACTTGTTGGATATAAGTTTATTACTGCTAAAGACTTATAACTAACTTACAATATATCGAGGGAATATGTGTGCGTACCACACTACAACCTGCATAATAAAGAATCATTAATGAAATTACAATAAAGATTCATTTTTATATAAAAACCAGCTGTCCAAATATTCTGCTACATGTTGAAGTTATCGATGACTAATATCACAAAAATGATTTTAAGCTCCATCAGCTTACCAATAATATATTCCAATATCATTAACGTTAAAACTCTGACCGTACCGCTCGCTCATTTGAGATTTCATTAACGGTAAGACCTTCGCAACCATTTATTATTATCAATTTTTATAACTCATAAATTGCTTTTAACATGCTTGAATGCTCAAATTGAATTGAGCAATTCAGTACACAACACAAAGGTTGTAAGTATCTATAAACAGTATTAAAGGATTTTTTAACAAATGTTGCTTATTGTAGAAAAACACGGAACAACATTTCTTGTATAATTTGATTAATAAACACCCAGTCTTCACAAGTCTAAAGAAAAGCACTAGAAGTTCTTTTGTAGTTAGAAGGAATAAAATCTCGGTTATTATTTTTTAGCAACTTATTACTCCATTAAATAAACTACATGATAGTCCAATGGGTAGAACACCCGCCCGTAAACAGACAGGCGTAAGTTCAAATCCCGAGTCAGGCCTACACCAATTTGTCTTTTCTAAAGTAATATGTGTGGTTAATTTATCATGGTTGTTAACGGTGAGGGAGAACATCGTGTGGAAACCCACATGGCCGAGTTGTACTTAGCCATGTGACAGAGTATTCGCATTCGCACAAAACGGCGATAGACCTGCCCCCTATCACGTGAGTACACTGTCTAAGCTTCTGTCTAAAATTTATTAAGTTTGTACAAAAAGTTTTAATGCTGTAAATCTTTTGAATAAAATAAAATAAAATAAGCATTACGTGGGTACCTTCTCTGGACACTAGGTGGCGCTGTCACGTGTTTTTTTTTTATTTATTTGCTAAAAAACAGGTTGCTTACAACAAGATAATAAATTCAATTTATACATTTCATAGCAACATGCGCATTGTAGAACCTAAAAACTTTTGAGTCAACATTTCTATGATTTTATAAATCTAATTTTAAATTTTAAGTGACTTATATGAACTAACAAAAGAACAAAAACTTAATCTTAATAAAAAAGGAACTAAAATAGGAACTAAAATAAAATACAAATAAAAAGAAAACCATGATAATTACAATTATATTTCACATCTTTGATTTTCCTAACATTACATACATACATATACTCACGGCTATAAATCCCTTAACGGGGTAACCAGAGTTTTGGAATGAGAAATTCCTCAGCCACTTTTGGAAGTTGATTGGGGAAAAGATGGTAAGAATAAATGTTTTTGGTGACGGGTCTCCCACCACATCGCCCAAAAACCACTTAAAAAGCCCCTATACCCTTAGTCGCCTCTTACGATCACCCACGGGTAGAAATGGGGTAGTGTTATTCTAAGCCGACACTACATGGAAAACATTAACATTACCATCAAAAATTACCAGGTCAGCTCTAAGTCTATTGCATATGTTCTGTATACGAGTATGGGGAGCGTGTAAGCCTACATTTGTGCGACAAATATTCGTTTTGAATGGTAACCGGTTTTCCAGTCTAGTTGTAATGCGTGGAACATTTACATTGATTTTCTGCAGTAAATTGGGGCATTCAATGTCCTTATTCAAAATTTTATGCAATATGAGAAGGTCTGCCCGGGTTCTACGATTGGCAAGGGCGTCAAGGCCATAATAGTGCAGACGATCGGTGTAAGTCGGAAGAACACGGGATTTATTATCGGCGTAACTCAGATTATAACAAAACCGTTTGTATAGTTCAGAAGTATTGGTAGCTCTGCCAACCCGTTCGGGGATAAACGGCGCGAACGTTTCTGTTTATGTTATATATGTAACAAACTACATGCAGAAGAGGAAAAAGGTTTTAGAAGATCTCAGTGCAAGTACTGTAATTAACCAATATGAGAGCTAATCAACTAGAATATAAAAAACATTTTATTTCGTTATAGCGCTACACAACTGTCTTACAAAGTGGTGATCGATACTTCAAGTAGTAGTAGTTCTAGTAGAAGCCTATCCCAATGCAAACTAATGGCGTGAGTACATGTACAACTTTTTTAAATATACACTAATATATTCTCTATCACCAGGTTTGTGGTCGTAGCTGCTGCTGTCATTCCTAGAGCTGACCAACGGGCGAGCCATCCTCAAAACCGACCGGCCCAGAGACGGAGCCCTCACCTGCCTGCATGGGATGAGGTAACTACATGTGCAGCTATACTTTGTTATTACTACTTGAATGTACATGAGTTTGAGTTGTAAAGTAAGTTTTATCAAATAATTTCTCAGTATAAATATTATAGTTAAAGTTAGGATTATGATATGTAAAAAAAACAATTTTATAGATTTTACAACTAAATAACGATCTACGAGTATCTCATTGTTTTCAGAACCAATCAAATTTATAAACAAACTGATATAACTATGAACTTTTCAGGAATGACATATGTAATATTAAAGAGACAGCAGTACACACAGCATACTACTCGCAAAGTAATCTATGAAATGTCTGCTAGTGAATGAGAAAAATATTCTTGGATAAAATATATCTTTGAAACCCTAAATCAATTTCTGACCGGAAAGTAATTTATCAGGATACTTCGGAGATCTGCGCGAGGAAACTCAACCGGCATATTTTATGTTTACTAAAATACATATTGACCTAAACTTACGTATATCCATGGTATATACAAGTTGGTAATAAAAAATACCTACTCTTAGTAAAGTTCCTTATTTAAGTAAAGTAATTGCTAAATTGATACATTTTTTCACCTCTCGTATTTTTTTAAGCTTTGTTGGCTTAGAATAGCACCAATCTATTTCTTCCATACATACATACATATACTCACGGCTATAAATCCCTAGATGGGGTAGCCACCTTTGGAAAGTTAAGTTGGAAAGTTAGGACCGTCCATACTTCTACTAATTAATCAAATACATTAACTTACATTGGTTTGACTACAGACTCCTGTCGGTGTCTTGGGTGATAATGGTGCACACGTACCTGGCGGTGTTCTTCATCGCAGACAACAATACCATGCGCGTCATCACGGAATGGAACATCTGGTACCAGAGCGTGGGGAACGCCTCCTGCTGCGTCGACAATTATTTTTATATTTAAGAAATTACACATAATTTTTCTAGCAACACGAATAAATGGCAGTTTAAGCGTAATAATATCAACAAGTTCTAGAATATTTATGCAGTCTGTCCGTTAGTCTGTCATTGATAGGAATGGTCAATCCTTCTTATGCTGTATTCATTATGTTAACTAGCATACTCGTACCAATGACTTTTATAATTAGACATATTTTCATTATGAAATTTAATCAGCAATTTTTCTAAACGAATAAAAATTTACGTTACACTACTAGATCTTTTGACACAGAAGATCAACATAATGTTTATATTAAATCTTATTTTACAAATCACTTTATCTATTTTTACATTTAGTTACTTTATTGACCAAACCTTGGTTGTTTCCATCCAATAAATTTACGCCTGACGTCACAGTCTAGCAGCGCGAGAAAATTGCAGCGTTTAAATCACTGGAAAATAAAGTGTTTTTTTTTATTAGCTCAATTATTTATACTTTATGGTTAAAAGAACTTACCTAAGTGAATTTCTACCAAAATTATATGAAATGTTACATCCGAAGAGATTTAGTAAACCATGTAGTCCGATTCAGGATACACTGCATGGTCACACCGTTTCAGAGCGAAAATAACGATTTTTCAACTCATTCCGTTCACCAATCGGTCTCTCGTCCTCCAATCTTGTTCCTATGTTCGGTTCTTCATTTATTTTAGAGGTATCTTAGCTGTGAATTTGCAACTGAAGGGTTAGATAGGTTCACCTTTCTCTGGGTTAGGGTGGGTACTAAATCTCTTCGGATGTAACATTTCATATAATTTTGGTAGAAATTCACTTAGGTAAGTTCTTTTAACCATAAATTATATTTCAATGTTACATCCTCAAGATTTAGTAAACCATGTAGATGTTTAGAGTTCTGGTTGCAAATGATAACATCTATTTGGTTAAATAAATTATTGCAAACAATAAAATTATTACAATTAAAGGTATTGGTGAAAGTCCATTTCCCATTAAATTTCAAAGTATTTAAAAACTGTCATTTACTACTAAAACTAGTATAATACCAAAAGTCAAAATACATATTTTGTTTATCACATATAGGATGATAAAAAATAAAGCTATACCAAACAGGTCGACTAGCCAGCCTATCTACTTGCTTTCTTAAACTACCAATGGGCATACCTGATCAGTACGCAGCCAAAAAGTGTTTATGTCATTGTAAATGTAAAATGATTAACGAAAATTTCTTTCAAAATAGAAAGATGAATCTTTGTAGCCAAAGTATTTGAAAGAAGAATTAAAATACATGTAGCAACTATATCTTGAGATCTATACAAGAAGATAAGAATGCTTTCTTAAATTTATTTTTAAGAATAATATTTATAAATTACTTATACTCCCGAGATTAAAATACAATTATATTTATATGCTTAGGAATAAGTCCAAACCAAGAGGAAAGGTTTGATTTGCATTTGCTTTCCATGCATATAAATCAATATTCATAAGTTAGGTACAAAACTAACACCCATTTATATTTCACAAAAAATCGCCAAACTGTTGTTGGTTGATTAATTTAAGACATAAAACTTATTAATGAGTGCACTCTGTATTTGATACACCATACCTATAGAGGTATAATAGTACTTACTATTGCCAACCATATATACATGATATATATATGACCATACCATAGCTAACAATATTTTAGACGATTTCAGTAGAAACTGCTTAACTAATTCGAATGGAAAAATAATCAGAACAAGATAGAATTAACAATGCTTTCTTTTTGTTAAACTTTAGGTAATAGACATTATTATAATATCTTTAAAGTTTGTTAGATTTTCTTAAAGATATTTTCTGACTTAATAAATAAAAAAAAAAGAGAGAGCCTTTGAATTTGTTAAGGCCAAAAAAAAAAAGTCTGTATTTCTACACCTTTATTTAATATATGTCGAATGTTCAAAAAAGGAAACATTGAGAATTGCAGTTTCAAGGTACAAATGGAATGAAAAAATATTATAAGCATGAAGATCATGTTGCAATCAAGAATATTTCTGTAATAAAATTAAATATAACATATGTATGAATATTATACAATATGTTTTGCTTGTGATGTAAATAGGTATATTTATGACTCGCCTTGACAGAAGTTGTGTTTAAAAAGAAAACCATATCTTGGCCTGTATCAGTATTTTCCTTTAATTATACGAAAATATTGTTCGGTTGCACAAAGCGGCGATCGACAGTCACTGCACACCCAAACGGGAACCAATGGCGTGAGATATGATTGTATGTATACATACAAAACAAAGAACGATAGCATGCTCCTGATCGTACTATCCAATTAAATAAAAGTAAATTATTGACGTAAGAAATATAAGGGAATTTCATACCTAACCTGCTACATACCCGCGATATGCTTTTGTATAGTAATATTTCTAAAACCAACTAGATTCAAACCCAATAAAAGGGAACTATCTTCAGTTCGTTTTCCTCGTATAACCATGACAAGACCATAGACATAAAAATAACCGCCCTTGCATGCGGATCCATAAGCAGTTATAGATACGTTCTGCAAAAGGCGATTCAGATAAAATGTAATGATATAAGTTTAGTGTAAAAACTTCCAAAGACCAACTGCTTTTTATATATAATTTTTATATTAGAAAATTCTTTATTTAAATATGTAAAAATATATGAACAAGTAACAAATTCAAATTTGTATGTTGGCAATTGCAAACACGTAAGTGGTTTTGCGATGGAGAGGTTTCAATTGTGTCAGTTATGCTATTGGAGCCCTGTATTTACTAAATACCAACAGAGACATTCGTAAAGATAAACGGTAAAGGTAATGGTCTAGAAGGAAAACGATAAAATTTGTCAAGTTTGTGAAAACTGAATTTTTTCGTGTTCTTTACCTTTGGTAAAGGCATACGTACAATTGCTAAAAGAAACAAAATGTAAGATTCCTTTGAATCTATTGTGTTATTCGAGATGATTCCCTTATGATCTCTGAATGAATTTCTCGGTTTAAGAACTAATCTACAATCTCAATCACACATATATGAATATTTGTATATAATACATATATTTCATTTACAACACATGAATAAAACGTTTCTCGTACGTGGCCCTCAAAAATTTCAATAATTAGTTGACATAATGAATTTTATGAAAAAAAATTCTTACCCCCTTTCACAACGTTATAATTTACAAAGATATGAATGGATCATCAGCATCATCAGCACCTATGTGCATTGTGACGACACTGAGTGTACCTGTGAGCGTCTAGCAGGTGGCGGCCGGCGGCGGTGGCGGCGGCGGCAGTGACGTGACATGTCCATCACGGTCTTCATCACGGCAGGTACAAGCACAACCGTAGCGAGCGGGGACAGTTGCGGCGGCGGTCTTGTAATGCCATGTGGGCATCATAATTAGACAGCAAGATAGTCCGTCGTTTTTCGTATGTGGGTAATAATGAAAACTATTTTAATTTTCATATGTGAGTAATAATGAAAAACATTATTACCATGTGATTATTCAAAATAATGATGTTGATTTATCCATAACAAGGTTATTGGATATGTAACTAAGAGCCAAAAGGCAATCAAAGCTGATATTGTGTTTGTGATTTTTCCAAACTATTATTACGGCAAAGTCAGCACCTCAAGTGAAATTCACTGAGTAGATTATCAGGTACCTGTCTATACACTTACCATCATACTGTTTCATGTTAATCCTGCTGGGATATATAACCCCAATGTTCAGAGAACTCGTCAGTGATGGGAACTATGGTCGTCTCGACCTTTAGGTTGTTCTTGCTTGGGTATGTCATTCGTACTGGTTCGTATGACACATTATTTTCCGACAACTCAACGTTTTTATAGTAAAAACTTACGGTCGGTGCACACCGTATTATTTAATATACATGTAGTAACTATTTACTGATTGATGATAATGCTGAAATGAATAAAGCTACTTTCTGGGAAGTATCTCGTACAACCACTTTGGGAAGGCGCATGCCAATTGATCTTCTGGATAACAACTCGTATTACCTCTTTAGGAAGATTAAAAAGTTGTCGATGTTTAATGTTATTCATTGTGATAACGTACGGTAGGTGCACACCGTATTATTTGATATACATTTAGTAACTATGTACTGAATGACAATAATGCTGAAATGAATAAAGCTACTTTCTGGTAAGTATCTCGTACAACCACTTTAGGAAAGCGCATGCCAATTGATCTTCTGGATAACAACTCGTATTACCTCTTTAAGAAGATTAAAAAGTTGTCGATGTATAATGTTATTCATTATGACAACGTACGGTAGGTGCACATTGTATTATTTAATATACATGTAGTAACTATGTACTGATTGATGATAATGCTGAAATGAATAAAGCTACTTTCTGGGAAGTAGGTATCTCGTACAAAAGAAAAGTATTTTTAAAATAAAAACCTTTTGGTATAACGCCTTATCACGTTTTGAAATTTTAGTAGTTGGTTATACATATTAATCATGTCACCTTTTGGGGGATATCTTGTAAAACCAGTTCAAGAAAATACATTATGACAATCAATGTTCTGGTTAATATTCTTTATTATCTCTTTAAGAAAATTTTAATATTGAACATCTTTACTGTTTTTATGATTCATGACACTTTCTACGCTGTATCGCGTAGGTAAAACCACTTTAGATATACATTACCTCAATCTTCTGGGTAATATTACATTACTTATTATCACTTTAATAAGACTAAAAAGTGGGTCATTGATAAAGTTAATTAGAATTATGTCACTTTCTGCGCAGTATCGCACCATCACTTAAAAAAGTGGATTGAAGAAAAAACTGTATAATAAGTATAATAACTCATTAAGGGGCTTAAGAACATAAAATGATTATATTACTCACCGCCATTTTTGCCGCCAACTATCAAAAATGAATTTATATATTTCGGAGGTAGGTCCTTGTCAATTCATATATTTACTTGAACAGTCATTATACACTGGCATTTTCTAGCTGAAAAGCTGAAAATATATGATTGTAACAATTTCTATTTTACGGAGACGAGACGTGTTTCCAATGCAGCACACCTAAAAAGAATGAAGAACCGAACATAGGAACGAGATTGGAGGACGAGAGACCGATTGGTGAACGGAATGAGTTGAAAAATCGTTATTTTCGCTCTGAAACGGTGTGACCATGCAGTGTATCCTGAATCGGACTACATGGTTTACTAAATCTTGAGGATGTAACATTGAAATATAATAAGTATTTTAAATGTATTATATATTTTATGTATTTATCCGTTAAGGTGTTCTTATACTATCACTGCTCACCTCCTAATACATTTAACATTACATTATAGACCCATCAAGGATTTAGCTATGCATTGGTGCAAGAATTGGTAAAATCAGTTACGGGGTTCAGAGCTTATACATTGCAAATAAACACAAACAAATTTTTCTCCATTATAATATGTGCAATCTCCATTTGTTTCAGTGGTTTACTGATGACAGTTCTGTTCATGAGATCCGAAGAAAAAAATGGCCGAGAAAGAAGTTAATGAAAATAAACAACAGAATAGATTCACTAATTTGGACTTATCGGTTTCCGTGATTAGCCAAAATCTTTCACGCAGGACTTCTTAGGAAAGCCAAAAGAAAGCTTCTACACAAAAGGGGATTGTTTAAAATCATCAAATCTTTTTTTGTGTTTCTGTCATATAGATTTTTGAAACTTACTCCGGCTTATGCTTCCGTAATAGCTATGACGGAAGTTTCGATAAGACAAGTAGTAAATGATTCAGCGGTTAAACCAGCGATACTCGACCATATTTTCGCCATGTTTAATTCGGTTTCTTCAAAGTTTCACACACGAAATGCACTGTTTATAATGTTATTTACATTTGAAATATAATTTGTTATTATGTTATATATCGGCACAATTTTTCTTAGTTTTTACAACCTTATTTGAAGGTGCAAAGTTCCATTTTAATACAATTACAATCATACTTACCTATAAATAATACCACAAAACAGGGCATTTGAATTGAAGTTATATTATAAGCTGTCAAGCTACGCAACGCTAGTCAATATAAATTTAGTAAATATAGTCATAAAAAAATGCAATATTATTCGTTACAAACTCTAAATATTTAAAATAGAAGAATAAAATGTTTGCTTGCACTTAGTAAAACTTTATCTTTAATCACATTTCATGTTTTTGTGTGCCATTATAGTAAGTATGTTTTTTCCATGAAGAAAAGTAGTTATTATCAGGGATTAGATTGTTGTCGGCTTATGTTGAATCTATTAGGGTGACACATATTCCCAAGTACATCGTAGCAAATTATGCAACTCGGCGTTTTTGTCACAGCCACCGCCCCAGCGCCGCCGCGCCATGTCAGTTCTCTCCCAACCTTTGCGTTACAATTAGAATGATTTTTGTTCATGAAAAGTTAATGTGGGGATTATTTCTAATAAATAAAGGAAAGAAAATATTTTCGGCACCAGCGGGGATCGAACCCATGACGTCCGAGTAC
The DNA here is from genome assembly GCA_963576735.1 of Bedellia somnulentella. Lineage (NCBI taxonomy): Eukaryota > Metazoa > Arthropoda > Insecta > Lepidoptera > Bedelliidae > Bedellia > Bedellia somnulentella. The sequence continues at coordinate 9,028,109 of OY755172.1, read as the reverse complement.
ACAATTTAGCACTAGAAACCACATAACACTATAGCTCAATTGGCAGAGGGACGGGAGCGTATTCCCAGATGTCGTGGGTTCGATCCCCACTGGTGTCGAAATTTTCCTTTCCTTTATTTATTCTTTGTGTTAGAGTTCCGTGCCGTTTGTAACCTATCTATTAAGCAGTAAATGCAGTGCTATTTTACTTCGATAATAATTCCTACGTCAGGAGCTCGCTCTGAAATACGGACTCTTGCAACAGAGGCTGCCGTATTACATTAAATAATCTTCGCTTCGCGACCAACTGAGTCCCTGACCCCGCCCGACTGTTTTTGTCGGGCTGGGTCAGGGACTCAGGTTCAAGAACCGACGGACGATCCGAGCAGTATCGAGCAGCACCGCCTTCTGCGTTTGTGCTGGGGCCTTTTGTCGGGGAGTACAGCCTCTCCCATTTCAAATTTTATTTTATTTTTCGGCTATGGGAGAGGCGAGAAACTAAAACAATGTCAAAATAATAATAAAATACTCTTTATTGCACATCAGACACAATTTATGTAAAAAAAATATAAAAACAGTCTACATTGCAGTACAATTGGTGGCCTTATCACTTAGAACGATCTCTTCCAGACAACCTTTGGAAGGAAAGATCGGTACATTAGTTGTAGCCGCGAGTGACTTTAAACACATACTAGGCACGTGGCTGGTAGGGGTGGCGTTCGAACTCTCGAGAGTTTATTGATGAATCACAGCGCAGGCTTACACTTTTCACCATAGGTCCATAGATAAATGTGGTTCAATCCTTTTTCATCACTAGACTTGATTCGGAATTTATTTGGTAACTTTTATACGAGCGTGTGCACTCACTTCGGAGTGTTGAGAAAGAGACTATCTTGGTCGCGGAAACGGATGTAGACGTCAGATGTCAATGTTGCCAGTTCCCCGAATCAACGAGTTAGTGTTAGAGAAAATAAGTCACATGGAATAAATCTATTTCTAACGCGAATTAAAAAGTATGTAAAATATGTTTTGTTGTCTTGTGCACAAACCTAATAAATAAAATTATAAACTAATTTGTTCCAGTACGGAACATTAGTCATTTGGGTAGATGTACAAAGCAAAAAATTAATAAATATGTCTAGTTTGTATTGTATAACGATATTTAACATATCTGAACACGTTCCAATATCATCAGAACTGAAATTATTGGTTGGATTTGCATACACATAACACAGTCAGTTTTATACATACACTCAATCAGTAAAAGGGTTTCTTAGTTCAAAGAACAAAAAAAAAGTATTCTCCAAAATCATTATGGTGAATCTTTTACGATGTAATTTCTTTAGTAATATAAAATTCTATTTCGACGAAAGAATCCAATAAAGACCTCATGTTAGTTAAACTTTACGACTTTTCGGATGAATTCGTCGTTCCGTTATTCACTTTCTTTTGTGTCTGGCCGTACCATTGCACGCCAGGGACACGCTCGTAAAACCAAAACGCGATTTGGAACATGAAGTATTCCATCATTGTCAACAAGTGTATGCTACGAATGTGATTTCAGATAACCGACATTTTGCCTCAAATCATGTCATATTTACAAAGCTGGAGTGTTGGCGAGTTGAAATGTATTTGCAAAATGTTTTCATAAAAACCCTCAGAAAGGTCGTGATCCGATCAGATTAACGAGGCGGTTTATGGACCGCTCTGTTGAATAGATCGATCTAATAATGTCCACGGTTGGGTCTGCCAATGTTCTCGCGATATCTTTCAGCCGCAGAGATATCTTCTTATCATCCAATTACCGAGTGTGTATAATCGACCCGCTTCCTGACCCTCTCTCTACTGCCTGATAATTCTACATAAACATACGAGTGCAAAGAAAAACTTTGGGGCGGTACTTTTAAGTCGCAACCTAAATAAATAAATCCTTCAGTTTTTTTTTTTTAATTTACATAAGTAAAACAAACAGCTGTAATACTTAAAATTATGAGACAATTTTTAACATATCAGCCTTAAAGTTTTGACCAATTATAAACTCAAACATTCACGCCGAATTTTCCCGAAAGGGTTGGCCGAGTTACTAATACTTCTTAACATCACGTGACATTCTCACCTGGTGTTCAGTGTACCCACGTTTTGCTTGTCAGTGTACTCACGTGATAGGGGGCAGGCTTATCGCCGTTTCGTACGATTATACTGTCACATGACTAAGTACAACTTAGCTATATGGGTTTCCTCTCGATGTTTTCTCTCACCGTTAACAACCAAGATAAATTAACCGCACATATGTCTTTAGAAAAGACGAATTGGTGTTGCCCCGACCCGGGATTAGAGCACTAGTCATCTGCATGAATAGCAGTAATCTACCCACGGAGCTATCACGACGTATTTAAACCAATTTTAAAATGGAACATTAACCCTTATTCAATTACCCATTAACTTAAATGTAGAAATACATATAACAATAAAACAAACATAGATTATATATACACATATATGTCTATTATGTGTACATTATTATGTTATATTAAACAATACAATACACCATTACAACACATAAATTGGATAAAATATTTTTGACCTACATTTTTGTCAAACCAGTTGGCCATGTATGGGCAAAAGTATTCATAACCAAACTAAACTGAAACGTTTCGGAATAAAAAAATAAAACTTTAGAAAATAGTTCATATCTCGCTTAAAAATGACACCCTTAAATTAGGAAACTACAGTAGAGTACAAAGACTGTTTATGCCTGAAAGTTAAACAATTATGTATCTGTCTGAGATAGTTGAAAAAAATTTAGACATAGGCACAACCATTTATAGGCATCTTTTTTCTACTCAACTTTAAAAGTGGCTGAGAGATTTCTAATTCCTTAGCTCTGGCTACCTCTTCTTTTGATTTAGAGCATACATATGTATGTATGTATTTATAGGCACGCTGTCACCATGTCGTGTTTAAATAGAATTGAGTATCAGAAATAATATGAAGAGTTTTTAAAATATCTATAAAAATAGGGCACCCGGAAAAACCAATACAAAACAGTAATAGACAGCAAATCGTGCCGAACAACATCCGATAACTTGCTCAATGAAAATAATAGTAAATCGTCCAAAAACTCAAAGAAACTTTGTGGATCCGCAAACAAAGCGAACTGATCTATTCCCAACTTCAAAGAGTTCTTTGCAAACAAATACAGCTTCGAGTATGGGCTTTTAATATGATGAAACACGAGAGAGTATTTCGACTAAGAAGTGCTTACAAATAAGACACAATACGCGAACGTGCAAGGGATGAATATCGCGATATTCCGCAGACTTCAAATATTGGAAAATATTTCTATTAAGGTATGATATTTCGATTTAAGAATATGTTTCTATATTCATTTCATTTTTATTGCAAAGAAAACGTTTACATTTAAATTACACAAAAAGATTACATTATATATATAATATATTTATACATATTACACCTACCTACACCAATTTGTCTTTTCTAAAGTCATATGTGTGGTTAATTTATCATGGTTGCTAACGGTGAGGGTGTGGTGTAGTGTGAGTGCATCTTGTCCCCCTCTTGCCATTATATAATGTAAGTTAGTCTTAAGTCTTTAGTCAGTAATAAACATATATTCAACCAAGCAAGCACGTGTCGTATTCTTACATTGCATGGCGACCCTGCCAGTGCAGCCACGCGGCTGCGCTGCGCACGAGTACATACAATATGTGTTTAATAAAGTGCAAAATTATTAGTGGAAATATGTGATGAAAACAAATGATTCGATTTGAAATTGAATTGAAAACATTATCAGCGCAAGAAAAAACAACCGTAATAGTTCAAAATATTAAAATAAACCGCGGGAGACATGGCATGATCAAGCCTAAAGAAAAAATTATTATAATATGTGAAGCACAAAGAATTCCTGGACACTTCCAAATCCTGACATGAAAATAGTAAAATGATTTGTTGATAATCACCTAAGTTAAAGTTGAAGATTGAATATATTTTCTGCAAGTGACTTGGTGAATATAACAATTAATGGTGAAAAACATAGTGATTTTAGTGTCTATGAAACGATATAGCCAGTATACGTAATTATGTCTTATTTTTTTTTTTTAGTGAATATTATTATTAAAACATGATTTTACTATATATTTTTTTATAGGATATGGAATAGTTAGTTTCATTATAATTATTTTAATATTGTAACAATACACATGTTGATGTATAAAAATAATAATAGTATGTATTTAAATCATATACAAGTTATGTTTGCGCAATTCCCAATTTTGTTTAATTTGCAGTTTCCGTGCTACTCACTGTTAGGTTCTCAGTAATGTCAACTCATTACAAAATTAATATTATCATATTACATTATTTAGGTCAATATTCAATTGGTTATTTCATGTGCCATTCTTTTATGTTCAATATTTTTTTTTATGATTTTATTGCTAGACTGTGTTGTTCAAATTGCATGTTTAAACATTAATATAGTTTTTACATCATTTTAACTGTATGGCGAAAAGAAGTCGATTTAATTATATATAAATACTGTAATGTAATATTAACTACGCATATTTGGTAAACGAAACTATTAAATTAGTATGGCGGTGATGAAAGAAAATGTAATAATAAAAGGTGAATTTAATCATTTCAAGATGATTATTAGGAAAAAGGTTAAAAAAAAGTTTAAATTAAGAATATGAATTAAATGAAGTGTATTCAGATATAATTGTTTCTTACTAAGCTGATTTTGCGTATTTTATGTTATGGCAATGGAAGATGAGAGCAAAGTGTCGTATAGGTACATATATGGAGTGAGGAATGTTTTAGTGTTATCGATGTGTGTGGTAAGATTGAGTTGGTAAGGTGAAGTGATTGTTATGATTTAAAAAGGTAATGGAATGTAGCTAAAGCTAGTATGATGAATTTGAAAGTTTATGAAATGCAGTATGTAGTATGATAGTTTCAATTGATAAGTTTTTGATGTTCATTTGACTTGATCACTCAAATGTTATTTCGATTATTTACCAATTGATAACTAAATATGGAATGTAAGCATAACGGAAGGTTTTTGAAAGTAGTATATAAAGTCATACAAGGTACACCAAGGTACAAAGCAGATCTCGGAATCCTTTTTATCTGATCATGACGCGGTTGAATACCCTTCGTGAAGAAAATTGGACACCAAAAGAGTGTTAAAAGAGAGAGACTGTAGTATAAGTATATAAATGCGCATGTAATGTAATAAAAAATATTTGTACCTTGAGATGAAGTAAAATAAGTGAATAATAAATGTGTAAAAAGGCGGTCGACCCAATAACAATATTAGTGTATCTTGATAAGAAATGAAATATAAATAAAAAATATATGACTTGAGAAGGAAGCATGGTTGTCCACAGCTATTTTAAATATATGATAAAAATATAAGAGAGAATATTATAAATGAAATATAATAAAGTTAATGACTATTGCGAAGGTGAAATGTATAAAAAAAATACAAAGGTATGTGGTAACAGTACTATGGCATGTATTTAAAAATTTACTTGATTGTGTGATTGATTACGCAGCAAATCGTTTGGCCTACGATTTGTTTGATTATCCCGGATTTTACTTATAGATTTAATTAAGTATAGTAAATAAGTTTTTTTAAATAGATAAACAAGTTCTAAAAAAGGTTAAATTTATTTTTTATTTTTATTTGATATTCGATACTTAGTAAATAGATTAATGGATAATAATTTCTTAAAAAAATATATGTTATTTATAAATATTTTTTTATTTGCAAAGGGGGAAGGTGTGGTGTAGTGTGAGTGCATCTTGTCCCCCTCTTGCCATTATATAATGTAAGTTAGTCTTAAGTCTTTAGTCAGTAATAAACATATATTCAACCAAGCAAGCACGTGTCGTATTCTTACATAAAACATCGTGAGGAAACCCACATGGCTGAGTTGTACTTAGTCATGTGACAGTGTATTCGTACAAAACGGCGATAGGCCTGCCCCCTATCACGTGAGTACACTGTCTAAGCAAAACGTGGGTACCTTCTCTGGAAACTAGATGGCGCTTGCCATGTGAGTTCAGGAGTATTGGTACCTCTGCCAACCCCTTCGGGGATAAACGGCGTGAACGTTTATGTTATGTTATGTATGTTATATTTATACATATATTGATAGGAACAATAATAGTAGGTATAACAGTAAGTAATTTTTGGTTCCTTGTTTATTTCGAGTTTCGATGATGGTTATTTTCTTGGAAAACTATTCTTCATTTTGTGAGTTAAGAAAAAAATATATAAAAAGATATATATTTTTAGCGGTGTAGCTAGTATTTGATTAGAAAAGCATGAACCTATTTCTAGGACCTTAAAAGTAATTGTTGCGCAATGCGGTTGAAGACCCATCACCAACAATCTTTATTTTACAATCGTTTCCCCACTCAACTTCCAATCCAAATATGGCTGACCAATTTCTAATTCTGAACCTCTGGTTACCTTTTTCTCGTATTAAAATGATTCAATCAGCATTATTCCCAGTTTTTTTAAGCTAAATAATTTATCTATAGTGTCGACTCAAGAAGCGTCTCTACACTTTACACGTCTTTTACACTTTGCTTACTTTATTCGCTTCAAGTTGAACTAAAGACTGACGAGGTAGAATTAACAGTTACGGAAAATGTTTTATTGGAGACCTTTTTAAGGACTCGCAAGACAACGATTTTGAATGCTTAAATGTTCAATATTGTTTAATTCAACATTTCACTTAAAATTTAATAATAAGTTAATAAAAGCATTTTTAACAAGTGTCTTTGTTATTGATTACCTAATGTTTCCATTTCCATTCTTCATAGGTTATAAATTTGGTGTGGTATTTGCAGTGTAATGCCGTCTTAGAATATCACTATCCCTTTTTACCCACAGGTGTCGTAAGAGGCGACTAAGGGTATGGAGCTTTTTGAAGTGCTTTTTGGGCGATGCTGTTGGAACTAGCGAATCTTTATTTCTACAATCTAGTCCCCTGTCAACTTTCAAATTTGGCTGAGGAGTTCTAGCTCTAAAGCTCTGGCTACCCCTGTTTGGGATTTATAGCCGTGAGTATGTGTATGTATGTAAATTAATATAAAATACAATGCCCAGGCGGAGCACTTTCATACGAAACAATGATTTCTTTATTTAAGCTCCAGCCTATTAACATTTAATTAATAATTATTTTTTAAATAAGAGTAGTACCCGATAGTTCCTTCAGCTGTTTTCTATATTAGGTGGTCTACTCAATTTTATATTGCACATTATAACGTTAAACACTCAAATCATCGTCAAAAATCGCGCAATGGACTTTTTGCATTGCATGGTTTTCATTTCTACTTTAGCTCTCCAGTAACAACTCGAAACAAGTTGTACTTTTACAACCTTCTCTTAAAGCTGAAATAAAACGTAAAATAATCATAAATTTTACAGCCCAAGTATCTGATTCAGGTATTGAATAAAATGGACATAAGAAAAAACTTCATAATGGAGTATTAATTACGTTGAGGTCGAGAGCACCATAATTAAAATTTACCGGTGACCAGCACTTCCACTTGGGAAGCTACGCGGGGACCAGGGACTAATGAAATGAAATAACTTGGATATATGCTACCACTACCTAAGTGAGCGTTTTTTTAATTAAACTTTTATGAAGAGTACGTTAAAGAAATACCAATGAAAAGTAAAAGGACATTTTTGTCGCCACGTTTTAATTTGGACAGGTTAAAACGGCAAGATTAAATATCTATAGACCTAAGAGTGTCATTATGATCTTTCTATCATATATTTCCTGTTTAATTTGGCTGATTTTATTTTAAACAAATTAACTATATTTACAGATTAAGTGAAACCCAAACATTAATCACTTTAGATTTGAATTTCCTGGTATTCTTATTTAATCTCAAGTAACGTCTTTTAACAACACACAAATAGCTATCCTTCACGTTGTATCAGAGCTGGTAATGAAAGTTTTCCTGTCACGAGCTAGTAAGAAGAATTTCGAGTAAAATGATTAAGAACAGGAAAGCGGCTGAAGTAGTATATTTTTTGTAGCCGACACGACGGAGAGAGTAAGTAACATGTGAAAGAATCAGAATTGTCTAGTTAGAACACACCGACACTAGTACGGTTTTTATTGTTTGTACAACATAGTACTATACATTACAATAGTTAGTTACACTTTTTCAATATAAACTCAAACGTTCACGCCATATACTCCCGAAGGGATTGGCAGAAAAACTAATACTTCTGAGCATCACGTGACATTGGCACCTGATGTTTAGAGTACCCACGTTTTGCTTGGACAGTGTGCTCACGTGATAGGGGGCAGGCCTACCGTCGTAACTTAATGTATTATTTTTTATAGGTCTTTTTTTAGTTATTCGAAATATTTAATACAGTCTCTTATGGAGTAGACTAAACATCTTCTCAATATAACTGTAACTGGTTTTATATGCCTTACTTTAATTCAGTTTAAGCTATTTTTGGCAAGTGTGTTGAAAAACTCTTTACAGCTACCGATACTAATATAGAAGCATATTTAATTGCTGTCTATTCAAACAATGCTGCGTGGGTTTTTGTATTACCAAAACGTTTTTGTTTCTCTACCTAATTGTCATTAGAATCGAATTAAGCGCGATGAACGCGGCTCGTAAAATAATATAAATGATTAATTGGCAGTGGCACCCACATGACACCCTGCTCCTCCCCAGAGAGGTAGCACACGTTTATCAACCTTGAAAACGTAATCTTTATTTAATAAATGTTTCCCTGAATTCCCTGTTTTATTTTATTACTTACTAGACGTAATATGTCGTATGTAGCAGCGGAAGATATATTTAAAAGACAAAGAAAGGGAGTTCTTTTATCTGGCATTTAGTGACAGAGCTATTAAATGTTTCGGTTATGTATAACGATGTTAAGAGTTATTTTCACTCACGATGTCTTTTCTTATAGAATGGATAAACTATTTTTTTTTACAATGAACTATTAAATTAATTAATATTATCGGAGCTGTAGTTTTATTGATATAAAAAAATATTTTGATAATATCTGACCTTCTTACATAGTCATATATTAAACAAGTTCTGTAAACGTCACCTCAATAAAAATGAAAATACAAATCCTCTTCTAACTTAGATCGGCTCGACCTTTATATAAATAAGTAATTTTTAAATCCGATTTGTTTAAAAGGATTTATGCAAATAAGTTGACACCGAAAAAGTAAAACCTTTCAAAGAAGCGAGTTAAGACAACGTGTCTGCTGTAAAAACCATTTACGAAATCGATAAACATGCTGCCAACAATTTCTATTAGGAATTCCTACCACGAATTAAGTGGGATCGATTCTAATTTAGTAAGCCACTTGATAAGCTTCCGAGTTGATTTGTAATCTAAAACCGATGATGATTATCTGACTGAGACATCGGACAGGACCTTGTCATTGTATTTGAATGCAGAATGGTTAGGTGTGTAGTGATAGGGTAGTGTAGGTAAGGATAGAGAAAGCCTCACACAAGATGGCCGACTTATTAAAGGATCTGGGAAGCCGGAGGTTGCGGACAGCGACAGTCAATCATTATTGTAATGATTCTTGTTAAAATATATTGTAATGATTTCTTTGAAAAACATATATTATTAATTCATGTTGATTTTTAATATGAGTACCTTTTGTTAATCAGTTTTGTAAAGTGTTTCACCTCAACTTCCGTTTAAAGCAACCAGTTTTGTAAAGTGTTTCACCTCAACTTCCGGTTGAAGTGACTGTTTTCGGTTTGACAAGTAATGAGTGGGGACGAGGACGGCTTTTGAGGCGGGACATTATTTTTAGTCATTCTATCGTTAGCAGAAGTGAAGTAAAGACGTTTAGTCAAAGTTACTGACCGTAATTATAGTACAAATAGTTAATTGTTAGTTGTAATATATTTTATATGACCAAGTGGAAATAAAGTCAGTGTTCAAGAATTGGAGTTTCTTTATATTTCAGAAGTGGGTATGTACCAGATCTATTCAATAACTATATTATTATTTTATGTCGAATTTGCGAATATAGTGACAGTTTTTTTTTTAAGAGGATAGATAACATTTATTTGTTTGATATACGCCTACACACACGACATGTATTCGATTGGGGCTACTCTCCGATAATACTTACTCACACGACACGACATGCATTTGATCGGGGCTACTCTCCGATAATGCTTACTTACACGACATGCATTCGATCGGGGCTACTCTCCGATAATGCTTAGTCACACGACATGCATTCGATCGGGGCTACTCTTCGATAATGCTTACTCAGACGACTCGACATGCATTCGATCGAGGCTACTCTCCGATAATGCTTACTCACACGACATGCATTTGATTGGGGCTACTCTCCGATAATACTTACTCACACGACATTCATTTGACCAGGGCTACTCTCCGATAATGCTTACTTACACGGCATGTATTAGATCAGGACTACTCTCTGATAATTTTTACTCAGACAACATGTATTCGATTGGAGCTACTCTCCGATAATGCTTATTTACACGACATGCATTCGATCAAGGCTACTCTCCGATAATGCTTATTCACACGACATGCATTAGATCAAGGCTACTCTCCGATAATGCTTATTCACACGACATGCATTCGATCAAGGCTACTCTCCGATAATGCTTATTCACACGACATGCATTCGATCAAGGCTACTCTCTGATCATGCTTACTCACACGACATGCATATTATACTACAATGACACTATCCTATATGTACATATATTTTATGTTCTCTAAAAAAAAGGCAATTTGCCATTGAAGCCTAGCCTTGGCTTTGAAGTTTGGGTATGTAGAAGCACCGTGACATTCGCAATTTGTACAGAAGTAATTTGAATTTACCTGTGTTTTAAACTATTTTACCGTCAAGGAATGTTAAGGACTTCGCGTTGTGCATTGGTGTTAAAACGAATCACAGACTAGATTTGATAACGTAAGACAGTATCTGTTTTCATTTTCATTTAGTCTAGAATCTTGTTTATTTTATTTTAAATTATTTACAATGTTGATAAAACATTATGCAGGTGGAATATTCTTTCGTAATCTATTTTAACATTGTAAAACTTTATGACTAAAATTTGAGTGGTTTTTACATATTTGATATAAAGTAAGAGTGAGTTATTGAAATTATTTTACACTACCTGCATATCGTGACATACGTGATGTAATGAAATATGTATGATGACTGGATTATTTATTTACATAACACAACCATATTTATTTATTTACATAACACAACCATAATTATTTATTTTCGTAACACAACCATGCGATGCTCGCATCGCATTCGAGTGGAACCCACCGGGCGGCAAGCGAGCCCGCGGCCGTCCCGTACACACTTGGCGCCGGAGCGTGGAGACCGAGCTGCGAGCGGCGGGACTGAGTTGGAGTGCGGCCAGGGAAGTCGCGGCAGACAGGAAGGCGTGGCGGGAGCTTGTGCAGGCCCTGTGCACCAGTGGGGTGCCATAGGACGACAACAACCACAACACAACCATATTATGGGACTGAGTGAACTATGCATGTTCACTGGATGATTGGACTGAGTGAACTATGCATTTTCACTGGATTATTGGACTGAGTGAACTATGTATTTTCACTGGATTATTGGACTGAGTGAACTATGTATTTTTACTGGATTATTGGACTGAGTGAACTATGTATTTTCACTGGATGATTGGACTGAGTGAACTATGCATTTTCACTGGATTATTGGACTGAGTGAACTATGTATTTTCACTGGATTATTGGACTGAGTGAACTATGCATGTTCACTGGATTATTGGACTGAGTGAACTATGTATTTTCACTGGATTATTGGACTGAGTGAACTATGCATGTTCACTGGATGATTGGACTTAGTGAACTATGTATTTTCACTGGATTATTGGACTGAGTGAACTATGTATGTTCACTGGATGATTGGACTTAGTGAACTATGTATTTTCACTGGATTATTCGACTGAGTGAACTATGTATTTTCACTGGATTATTGGACTGAGTGAACTATGTATGTTCACTGAATTATTGGACTGAGTAAACTATGTATGTTCCGAAGATTATTGTACTGAGTGAACTATGTATGGTCACTGGATTATTGAGCTGAGTGAACTGTGTATGTTCGCTGGATTATGGGACTGAATGGACTGTTAATGTTTACTAAATTATGGGAATGAATGAACTGTGTATGTTAACAGGATTATTGGAATGAATGGACTGTGTATGTTAACTGGATTATTGGAATGAATGGACTGTGTATGTTAACTGGATTATTGGATTAAATGAACTGTGTATGTTCACTGGATTATGGGACTGAAAGAATTGTGTATATTTATTCGATTATGGAACGGAGTTGTCTGTGTATTTTCAAATCAATAAATAAAACTGAATGAACTTGCTATGTTAACCTGATTAAACTGGACTTGACCAAAGTAAGAGTTAATGAATCTGAATTTTGACTTATGGATCAGACATCTATTCCGAGAAACTAGGATTTCAGATATGCGACCCCACGAGAATAACGAGGGGACTCCTCCAGGAACTCCCCCGAGAAATCAATTGAGGAGGAAAAGAAGTAGAAGATTTCCTTCTACATCTTCTAGTGAAGAGGATAGAACGCCGCATAAGGCGCGAATGATATCAAGCCGTTAGAGTGCTGAGGATGTGCTACTTGCAAGTTTCAAAGGAGAGTACAACACTTCAGTAAGAATTAAACCACAGAATTAGCCAATCACTGATACCTACTGATCCAAGCTTTTTATTCTGCAATGGATGATTAATTTTAAAGAATTTACTGGCAAATTCTATCTAAATTTCATCAATTTGGTGGCCAGCATCGACTATGTCGGAAGATATATCAATAAGATATAACTGATTAAATTAGATTCGACCGGTCACCCTTTTCTGAAACCGTGTTGTGATGTACTTAATGTATAATGTATTTTATTTTGTAATAATGAGACAGATTATTTTCATTTAAATAGTAAGAGAAACAAGGGAGAAACGGGTCTATAGTTTGATACAACAGATAAATCACCTTTCTTGTGAATAGGTATAAATCGTGCTCTTTTCCATTGATTAAGAAACTGTCCGTCTCGTAGAGAACGATTGAATATAATACAGATAGGGAAAGAGAAATGTTTTGCACAACAATTTACGAAGAGAGGGTAGATGCCGTCTGTACCAGCATTTTGATAAATGTTTAAATTACGTACCTATGTACTTACTAATTTCATTTTCGGTGATAAAAATATTTGTATTGTTTGTGACGTATATTAATTAAGTAATATTTTTATTATTCTAATTGGAGCAATGGGTTGCAAATAGGCTACTAATTTTTTGTGCATTAGATCTAGTTTCATTATTAAGATGCATCTCGGCTGAAATTGCTAAAGAACTTTTACGTCTTTAAAAAAAATATCTTAAAGGAATTTGAATGAGTTTTGATTTATGATTCAAGTATATTTTTATAATCTCTATAGCACTTATCCATAAGTTTGTGGCATCTATTACGTATAATATCGTATTCAAGTTTATCTGTAGGATTTTATATTTATAACATCTACTTCGAATCTTGTTTACTCAGTGAGAACCCGAATCAGTGTAAACTATACCAGGAGGATACTTTGACATCTTTCTGCTCCGTTTAGGAACAAATTCATCATGACTGAATGTAAAGTATCATTAAGTAAATTCACCATACTATGGAAACTTTCAAGTAGAGTAAGGTATCCCAATCTATTGTACTTAATTCTAAATTTATTTTAGTTGACCTTGAAAGTATTTGACAAGAAATAAGATATATTATAGAAAAGAATCAACCTTCTGCTTGGTTAGATATAATTCTAATTGGTCTCCTGCTACTCAGTTCAAGGTTGGCGACTTAGTGATGATTGTGCGAATTAATTTTGTCAATGATGCGGAGAGTACCAAACTCCTTTCAAAATTTATTGGTCAGTCTAAGATTTTGAAAGTTCTCGAGAACGATCGTTAAAGGGTTACTGACGGTCCAGGTTTTTGCTTAAAGAGGTAATACGGAAATAATAAAAACATAAAAAGAGGCATTACGGTTCTGTCAATTGCCTTGGGTAGAATTAGACCGTGTGTATAAAAGCCTTAGAAGTTCAGAATAGCGATCCTAGTAGTTCAGATACTTGCAGTGACAGTGACAATGACTGATATAATACCCCTGCCATACCTTGTTTGGTATCTATTTAACAAGTTGAATAATTACATTATGTATTAAATATACATTAACTTAATCCTATATAAAATTATCTGATTGTAAATTGTTCATAGTAAAACTTGTTAATATAATACACTTTTTTTTAAACACTCGCGGTTTGTAGACATTATATATAATAATCGGGATTAACAGATTCAAACAGATTCAAACATGGTTTGCTTCCAATAATCTTGTACTGAATGGTAAAAAAAAAAACCAAATGCATTAAATTTGTATTACCTAATGTTAGGTACGTTGATAACGAAATAATTTTAAATAATGAAAAGTTAGTATTTTCGGATGACACAGTTTTCTTAGGGATAACTCTGGACTCCAAGCTCCAATGGGGACCCCACACTAGCTAGCCCCACTAGCTGGCAGGCTAAGTAGTGCTGCATATGCCGTTAGGAAAATAAGACATTTGACAGATGTACAGACAGCTCGATTAGTTTATTACAGCTATTTTCATAGTGTAATGTCTTACGGTATTTTACTCTGAGGCAGACCAACTGATGTTGGTTCCATATTTATTCTCCAAAAGAGAGCAATAAGAGCTATATACAATTTGAGATCCCGAGATTCCCTGAGGGAATTGTTTAAAACAATAAATATAATGACGCTGCCATGTCAATATATTTATGAAAATATTATGTATGTAAGAAAGAATCAGGCCTCTTTTGTGAAAAATTGTGACAGACATATTCGAAATCTGAGAGACAACAATAAAATATCAGTACCAAAATACAGATTGTCAAAAGTAAATACATCTTTCATGGGGTTGTGCGTAAAAATGTATTATAAAATACCTGAGGACATTTTAAATTTATCAGAAACAAAATTCAAAGCAGCAGTTAAAAAAAATCTTAGTTCGAAAGCCTATTACAATGTCAATGATTACATTAATGATGAAGTGGCTTGGTGTCATCAGGGCTCTGTGCAGGATGTTTCCGGGGTTACACCAAAATTGTAATGGACGTAAAAAAAAAAAAGATGTGTGTTGACGAGTTTCTTACGGGTTCTTCTCTCAACAAAACACCTTCCGAATCCGAAGTAAACTTAGTATTAAGTTAAAATTTGACGTTCAAAAAACAAAGATTTATCTTTTTATTTTGAAATAAATGATTATTTTATTTTATTTTATTATTTTAACCAACGAAGATTTTTAAATCACTTTCGTGTTAGGATTCTTAATTTAATGTTGTTTAAACTAAAATAATAATTATTAAAATAAGTAAGAAGTACATATACTGACAGTTAACTCGGGAGCAAACGTAAGTTAATTAGTTAAGATATATTTTTATTTTATTTTCATTTATTTAGGAAACAAATAGTCTTAAACATTTTAAATGTGCACATTTACATAAGAAACAATTAGACCTACAGCTTCATAAATTAATATTAAACAATTTCGTAAGCGGCAGGTAGATACATCAGTAATTTTTATTTTATTTTTATTTTTAGACAGGCTCAACAATTATACAATTAACCTAAATAGGAAATTGGAATAATATCTATAAAAAAAAGAGATGAATGAAATGAAGTCAAAAGCGAATATCTTAATTTTGTGACAAGAGTTTAAACTGTTACAAAACAGATCAATTTCATAAAATTCTGAGTTCTACAAGTTCACAATTCACCAAAAATAAAATTGTTGCAAGTATAGTATATATAGTTTATGATGCGGAGGGACAAATAACTGTTTATTGCAAGCCATGTCTACTGTCTAGGTATCCTAAATAATATTTTTCTAAAGTTCTGGAGAGTCAACTTTACTATTGAATAATTTAAACAGGAAACTCAAGTCAAATTGCGTACGTCTATCTGGAAGAGTGGTTAGTTTATGATTTGAGCGGGAATAGAGATAATAACCGTAGTAATTATACCAATATTCCAATGTTTTTATAAACTTTTTCTGAACTCTTTCTATTCGTGAAATATGACAGGCGTAAAAGGGACTCCAGATAATACTAGCAAAGTCCAATATTGAGCGCACATATCTAAAGTAAAAAAAAAATAATGATAAAATAATGTAAGTTTTTGAACGGTTTTGATATATCTACGAAAAATAAACCCAAGCTATTTAAATGTTCTTTTTTTATATAATCGATATGACAAATAAAAGATATTTTAGAATCCATTACGATTACCAAGTCACGTATTGATGTTACTCTTTTGATTTATGTAAACCATTCAAACTGTACTCATGTTCAATAAAGCTATGTTTTCTTGTAAATGTTATTACAATGCTTGTGAACGGTTCTTCAAATAACAAATGATCCATTGAAGCACATCCCCATGTATTCCTATATTTAATAATTTTATGGCCATGAAATAATGTATCTTATCACACGCTTTAGAAAAGTCGGTGTACATAACATTAACTTGTCGCCCTTTATCCATGGCATCTATGAGGTAGTTAGTGAAGGATAGCATAGTGAATAATATATGATATAACAGCTGTATACAACTTTATGGATTGCAAAAATAAATGAAGTGAAATGAAATGAATAGTGATTCGACCGAACGCCCCTTAGAAAATCCATGTTGAGAGGGAGAGATATGATTTATGTAAAGCATTCATTATAATTATTAGCTGGGAGACAATTTGTTCAAATATTTTTGCAAAAATGTTACGTTTGGATATAGGTCGATATTGTGTAAAATCATTTATGATATAAATTTTTCGAATCGGTGTTTAAGGCCTTTTTAAATTATTAAAAATTCTACCACTAGCTTGCATTTACATATATGAAGTGTGTGTTTTTGTAAAGAGTAATAAATCACTTTTTAAGAATATGCCACTAACAAGGAGTGATAGACTTAATATAAAATTTAAAGACAAATTAGCAATGCCAGATCTGAGACAGGCTTTAAATAGGAAAAGTATACTATATATGTCGTGAAAAACTTATAATAAAATACCTGATTACTTTAAGAATTTTCCTATAATATTATTTAAAAGAAAAATATTTGAATGGCTAATGGAAAAATGTTTCTATAGTGTTAAGGACTTATGAAGGACGAAGAATAATATTTAATTTTAATGTTAACATGTTTTTATGTTCTATTATAATTCAGTTTTCGTTTTGATATGTTTAAATTGATTGAAAGGTATTATATATATATTATTATTTTTTATGTAGTCAACTTAAAATGATGATGATATCTCTGTGGCAAGGTTATATTTTATTTTATTTGTATATTTTTCACTGACTTCAATTTTTGAATAGTACATTTAGAGTTATGAACATTAATTTTATTAATTAATTAACAATACTGCATGATGACATTTTTATGAATTTCAATAAAATGACGTAGTTAAACTATGTACTAATGTCGTACACTCGAAAGAGTAGATTGTGACAGTCACTATTATAAATTTATGTAACATCTTTTGTTGTATCCGCAATCATGACAAGAAAATGGTTTCAATGGTTTCCTGTTTTTAAATAGACGGAAATATTTCAAATTTAATTGACAAGTTGTATATGTATGTAAGAATATAGTAATTAATATTTGTGCTAATGCTAAGATGAATTGAATGTAATGATTTCTTTTGTATTTTGTTTTTGAGTGCGCCAGGAGGCAGCACTCTGTAGGATGGCCGAATGTAATGATTCTTGTTAAAATATATTGTAATGATTTCTTTGAAAAACATATATTATTAATTCATGTTGATTTTTAATATGAGTACCTTTTGTTAATCAGTTTTGTAAAGTGTTTCACCTCAACTTCCGTTTAAAGCAACCAGTTTTGTAAAGTGTTTCACCTCAACTTCCGGTTGAAGTGACTGTTTTCGGTTTGACAAGTAATGAGTGGGGACGAGGACGGCTTTTGAGGCGGGACATTATTTTTAGTCATTCTATCGTTAGCAGAAGTGAAGTAAAGACGTTTAGTCAAAGTTACTGCCCGTAATTATAGTACAAATAGTTAATTGTTAGTTGTAATATATTTTATATGACCAAGTGGAAATAAAGTCAGTGTTCAAGAATTGGAGTTTCTTTATATTATAAAGATCTTTGGATTAGTATAGACTAACTCCACATCCCTAGGCATATACCCTGTAGTGGTCTTTTGTCTAGAAATGAAGAATTGAGAGTATGTTTCTTCATGAATGACAACAATCTATTCCGAGTATTCGATAGGAAATGTTTTTCTTTTGTCACGTATAATTTTTGTATGTACTTATAGATATAAATAGAGGTTGTGGAATTTTCTGTTCATGCCAATAGAGGTTAGAGGTTTTCCGGATAAAATATAAGTTATTATTTCCTGCAGTGTTAATTATATACAATCATATTGTTACATTCTTGATTTTAATGGATGAAAAGATGAGAGAATGGTTGTAAAGCCCTTAACAAGGAACATCAGACGTTATAGAAAATCTCCCCAACCGATATCAGTGTCTTTAAATTGGCTATCTGGTTCTCACTTAAAATGATTTTACACTGTACTGAATCTAGGCTAGGGTAGGGTAGGGTAGGGACGACGTGATAGCTCAATAGGTAGAACACCGGTTAACGTGCAAGCGACTAGTGTTTAAATCCCGGGTCGGGCCTACACCAATTTGTTTTTTTTAAAGACATATGTGTGGTTAATTTATCATGGTTGTTAACGGTGAGGGAAAACATCGTGAGGGAACCCATATGGCTGAGTTGTACTTAGTCATGTGACAGTGTATTCGTACAAAACGGCGATAGGCCTGCCCCCTACTATCACGTGAGTACATTGTCCATGCAAAACGTGGGTACTCTGTACACCAGGTGACAAAGTCACGTGATGTTCAGAAGTATTAGTACGCATGAACGTTTATGTTTGTGTTAAATGTTATGAATCTAGGGTCCATATTGGCTATTTCAAATATCTCTGTTCGCGCCAGACATGTACTCGCGGCTTTAGCATATTCTATATAGTCTGGGATTGGTAGATTTGATTTTGATTGCCAGTTGAGTTGAGACAAAAAAGGGCTCTTGACTGGACGCTCTCGGAATTGAATGGCCGTTGTTATATTGTAAAATTGTAATTGATTTGTATAAATTTTGAGTATTGTGATACTAAGAGAAGCAGCATATTTTGATAGCACTATATATTGTGAATCGGCGTAATTGCGGACATATAAAAGTGATATCGTCCGTGTAAGTGAACTTTGATACCATTGGGTGCGGTCACCGGTGCACGCGGTTGAAGCAGGAATACGTAGAATACGAAAGAAAGTAAGAAAGGAATAAAAAGACACGATATCCTTTGGAAAGGGAATCGTATTGTTGATCAAAGATTAAATGCATTCATATCTCAACAAAATTATTGAAGAACAAACACCACTTGGAATAACAAAGGGCTGAACAACTCACTTTCTAACCAGGTGAGTCACTTTTTTTTTAGTTACAATGTCTACATGAACATTGTTGGTAGCAGAGAAAAACACGAACAATCTCCATGGGCCGATTTATCGATTTATGTTTATTTATTTATTTATTTATTCATTAGGCATGCACAGTACAACATCATATTATATTATAATTTACATAAGATGTACACGTTTTATTCAGATGCAGTACCAGAACAGCATGCACAACATTACCTATTTAGTTGAACTAATTTACAATACTAAAAAAATATATAAATAATTCAAAATAAAGATTAAACAAATTTTTTTCAGTGGAGTTCGTGTGTAAAAATATTTAAAAAGAGAAGCACAAACAAAAATATTATAAATTAATTTATATAAAATTGAAATATTAACAATATAATAATGAAATAAAATAAAAATTAAATTGATTTTCTAAAACTAAAGCTTTAGTTATTGTAAATATATTGTTATTGTATTACATTATTTCTTTACATTTGTTACGAAACGAACGTAGAGAGTCATGATAAATATCAGGAGGAGTCAATTCCTCTTTGTTATTACAAATGGAGTTATATAATTGGCACATTCTACGGATGGGGTTATTGTTTACGACATTTGTGCTTGCACTTGGCACTATAAACGGGCGAGCATGGCGTAATGTCTTCCGGGGGACATTGATGTCTATATGAGACAGAACAGAAGTCGAAAGTGAGCCATTAATTATTTTATGCAGCGTAGTAAGATCGAGTATTTGCCTTCTTTCAAATAAAATATCAAGTTTGAAGTGTTGACAACGTTCTTCATATAATTTTAACTTTCTTCTCAGTCCAAACCGTGAACATAATAATCTTACAAAGCGTTTTTGAACCGATTCAATCTTGTCAATGTATATATTGTAAAACGGTGCCCAAATCGATGATGCGTATTCAATTTGACTTAGTACTAGCGATTTATAGATTCTTATCAAGCTAATAGGGTTTTGAAAATCTTTGGTATTTCGGGAAATGAAACCAATTAGTCTGTAGCACTTATTGACAATAGTATTACACTGTTCACTGTAAGATAATTTCGTATCGAGTAAAACCCCGAGATCCTTGGCAACGCTTTTCCTTTCTATTGTGGTGTGTGTTCATAATAATCACTGTTCGTAGTATATATTTTTAAGGATTTTATGATATAAATGTTTAGTTCAGAAATAAAATTCAGATTCACAATCACATGTTTTATTACATATTTACAAAATAAAGTGCAGGTACGATTTAATAATTTACATTACTCGTAACTAAATTTTTGTTTCCTATATTATAATAAAAATAACTTAAGTAAATGAGCAATTGATGACGCAAGTACGTAAACATGTATTGTATTACACTTTGATTGATCTACTGGAAATATAATGCATAAATGGTAATAATAGTAATACATAACAGCTAGTCATACCTATATCACACGGTTGGGTTTAGGTTATTGATAAAAATCATTATTACTAACAAAACCACTGTAAATAAAGAATAAATAAAGGAAAGAAAAATTTCAACACAGGCGGGACTCGAACCCGCGACCTCGGGTATACGCCCCCGTCGCTCTTGCCAATTGCGTTTCCTACCTCCAAATTTTTTTACTAATCCGGTAGGAAACGCAAACACTACTAAAACGTGTGAAAGAAATAAAGGATAGAAAAATTTCGCACTGGCAGCCAATTGACACGGTAGCTCAATTGGCAAGAGCGACGGGGGCGTATACCCGAGGTCGCGGGTTCGAGTCCCGCCTGTGTCGAAATTTTTCTTTCCTTTATTTATTCTTTATTTACAGTGGTTTTGTTAGTAATAATGATTTTTATCAATAACCTAATTTTATTATTAGATTATCCCCACATGAGGTTTTCATGAACAAAAAGATTTAAAAACCACTGTATTTCTATTCATACCTAGCAGATTTCATAAACACGTAAAATAAGCACATTTGTTATCAGTATTATATATCTTTTGTTCGATTCATTTTCTGTTACCGAAGATAAAAGTGTAACAAGGAACTACTGCAGAAATCCAAGTTCTCGAAGTGCTCCAACTTATTTCTGAGTTACAAACAAAAACGGAGCAGAATTCGCCAATTTTTATGACATTCAATAAACGTTCAGGTGTAATTAGAGTATGATCCGTTTAATTAAGAAAATGTATTATTTGCCTTCATAAAAGTATTAATGGTTTTTAATCGACGTCCGTGAACTCTTTCATTGTCTTCTTTTGCTTAAGTTGAATCGAACTTTATCAAGATCAGCACATTTTACTTAAATTGTCTTAATGATTCAATTCAGTAAATGTGGAGGCGGAGGAAATGTGGTGAATTCAAACTCCTACGATATGTGATATTAATAATGTTTCGTTATAATAGTTTATTTTAAAATATCATACTGATCTAAAAGGCAGGTGTCCGAAGTACGAAGAATAAAAGAGCATGTATGAAAAGATTGATGGATGTGAATGAAGCTAGAGAGGTTTGCCAGGATCGTACAAAGTGGCGATCGATAGTCTCTGCCTGAGACTATCGATCGGCGTGAGAATATGTATGTATGTATGTATCATACTGATATACTTATTATCTAATATATTAGCAAACCTAATACAATAACTAATATCTGTATTGCATGAACTACTAATTTTATGAATTTCGAAAAAGGGGAATAAATATCCGTTTTAAAAAATATTCAAAAACTCGAGGTATTCCCCACCGACCAACTAAATCCGTACAACTCAAAACCGACCAACTAAACTATTCCCCACTGACCAACTAAATAGTTGGTCGGTGGGGAATGATTAAATTTGACTACTAGGTATTCCCCACCGACCAACTAATCTTTATAAAGGGTGGGTAAGTAGTTGTAAAATTTTCGTCAGTATAAAAACATCAAGTGGTAAAAAAACTTAGAAATTTGGTGCAATATGTTGTCGGTTTTTATCCGTTTCTGTGACATAACCGGGTGATGTAAAAGCATGCATAGTACTCTCAACTTATTATTTTTTTATTTCCAGTAACTCATAACATAAAGTATGAATAGAACATTCAGAAAGGCTATATTATATATGTCGATGAAAGAATAATTTTCGTTGTGGATGGTTTGGTTTAATCAAGTTTACAATTGTAGTCTTTATTACATTCTCAAAAAGAAAATTTTCTATTTTCTAATATTATATGGGTTCCTGGTACAAAAATTGGTCGGCTGCAAATTGGTTCAAAAAAAATTTTTTTACGTGGTGATGATCCGAATCAAAGCAAAACGTGGCTACATACTCTGGACACAAGGTGGCACAGTCACGTGATGTTTCGAAGTATTGGTACCTCTGCCAACTCCTTCGGGGATATACGGCGTGAACATTTGAATTCAAGTTTAAAAATGGTATTATAAATTAGTGAAATCTGCAGAAAATATATATATACATATAAAAACAGTTTAGCTTGTTTATTTTATTAAAGCTGCATTTATATTTATACTACCCTGGTACTTAAAATGTAAAAATGATCTAAATTTATTAAAAAATTCTAAGTTATTTTACCTCTTGATGTTTTTGTACTGGCGAAAATTTTACAACTACAAACCCATTCCTATATGAAACACCATATACATACTTGTTTCTATCAAAAAAAAAATAGTTGGTCGGTGGGGAACGATTAAGTATTTATTTTCTAATAATATATTAACCGTACAACTAGTTGTACGGTGGGGAAAGATTTTCAAAAATCATTACCAACCGTACAACTAGTTGTACGGATTAGTTGGTCAGTGGGGAATACCTCAAAAACTCATGCACAAGTAACTTTGATTACTGCAGTATTGTAACAGTCACTTTTGTTGAAATCACATGGCACATACCACAAAGGAAACCTTCGCAATACTTACTAAAGTGAAGGCGACCACACTGGCTTTGGAATTGCCACAATTTTATCTATACATAGCATGGCTTATTGACTAGGCACCAGACAATACAAGAGCCTTTGCACACTTCGATTTTTATCACGCCGCGTCGGTCGACGCGCCTTTGTAGCGATACAATACGCTTATCAGAAGCAGCTTATACAATTGATGAAAGAAAGCGCGCTGTGATATGAAGCCGCGACAAAAAGTCGTAGTGTGCAAAGGCTCTGTCCTTTGTCCTTGTCCTTACTACGATGTAGAGGAACCAATCTTATCATAAAAGCCTGAAACCAAGTCAACTAAACCTATGGTAACTTAGTTCCTAAGACTCGCAACTGGTCGGTTTGGTTTTCCTCTTGAATCCTCCGCCGTTGATGATCTTGATCAGCCTCACGACGCGACGAGCGAAATGCGAGCGAGATCGCGAACGAAGGAGTACACGATTATCTGGAAAATCATTGAGAAGTGCTTTTAAATTGACTAAAATTAAACTAATTTATAAAATCTGTATGGTTTTTATGGCATATTCATGTTGTGGAAAATATCACTGTTTCCCCTCGAGAGTGGCTTAAGATAGACGGGGTTGATCACTACCTATTGGACGATATTAATTTATCTGTTGTAATGTATGTACTAAAATATTAATTAAGGAACCCACCCTCAGCATCAACCCATAGTCCGAGAAAATAGTATTTAAAAATCCTTTGTTCATATCCCATGGAAAAAGAACGAGTAGTGCAATCCCAACTCGACATTTTGGGTCTACTAGCGTTCGATATACTAGCGTTCCTTATATTGCTGATATCGGAAAGGTTGGCTTAAAACTTAAAATATTCAGTCTCGGTCGTATCAAGCTTTTATCTTCTTAGTAATAAACGTGATGATAAAATTTCTTGACGAACTGACTTCTTATAGCCGAATTCAGTGTAGATTAATAATTATATATTAGTAGAGTACTTTGACGACAACCAGTAGCAGGCACCTTGTTAATGTTTAAATATTGTTTTGTAATGTAGTACATTTATATTTAATTTAAAAACGAAAAAAAAAAAAGTTCTCTGCAGTATAATTAAATTAATTATTACAAAGTAAACATAACCTGTTTTTTCCTTATGCTAGCAAGATATTATGTGTGAAGATTTGTAAATGGCTAAAAGATAATTAATTAAGTTTGTATCAAAAAGTTTTAATGCTGTAAATCTTCTGAATAAAATAAAATAAAATAATAAAATAAAATAAATTCGAATTCTGTACTGCAATTTGCTTTGAGTTAACCGCACCGAGAATACCTAACTACGACGGCGACTAATGGTATTGGCGCTTTTAAGAGACTTTTGGGTGATGCGGTTGGAGATCCATCACCAACAACCTTTATTTTACCATATATACCCCACTCAGCTTTCCAAAAGTGGCTGAGGAGTTTCTAATTTCTTAGCTCTGGCTACACCTTCTAGGGATTCACAGTCGTGAGTATATGTATGTATGTATGTAATAACTATCATTGTAAGTAAACAATGTCTACCCGAATGACTGTGTATCCTAAATTTGCTGATCTTACCTCCCAAATATTGTCTGGAAGAAATCGCTTTCAGCGATAACACTGCCAATTGTACTTCTCTGCAAACTGTTTCATTATTTTATACTCAAGAATTTGTTATTTGTGACACCCAGAGTTGATAAGTGGGTAACTACATAAAATCATTATTTTAATCCTGTAAATCAGAGGCTTACCTTGTCGTGTTCTGTCTTTTACATTTCATATTCACACATAGATCCCCTAAAAAGGTGGCACAGAAAAAATAATTCTAAACATTAGATATCGTTTGGGTCATTCATTTTGCTGGGTCAGTGAATTTATGGGCACTTTTCTATTGCTGTTAACAGCCTTATATTTTTATATATATGTCAGACAGTTATGACTTAAGAAATTACACATTGGTAGATCCCCGCATAAGGATTAGAACCCACGCATCAGTTTATACGGAGTGAAATATTATTCGGGAGCTATTCCCCACTTCCCGTAACCCGCACCGCTATTTAAGTGCGCACAACTCTTTAGACAGTGTTAGCCTACCTAACTAAAATTTAACAAAATAAGTAATAATTTTATTTAATTTTGGTATCAAATACTGGAAATAAAAGCGTTTATTAATAAGCAAAGATACATGATAACAATAATTATCTTTAAAAAAAAGTTTCCACTACAAAAAATATTAATGAAAGTGATAATTTATTATATATGTAGATCACCCTATAATTTTTATTTAGTTGAGAACTAACTGACAATGACAGGCCGAAATTTCAAAATGGCGACAGTAGTACCAGTGTCGCCGCCGGCCAAGAAAAGATTGTGGATCTGTACTTAAATTTTTTCTTCGTGGCCTCAATCGTATTGTCACAATAATTTCGCCAATGTCAACTTTAAAAACATGTGTCACATCACCATACAGAAAAGTTACTGTACCGAGTAAAAACAACAAAAAGAATGTTAAATATAAATATCGTCTTTGTTTATTTACTTTTAAGCTATCTTGGCTTAAACTGATATTTATTTAGACTTTTAAATCAGAACGTTTTTATGTACGTTCCGTTTTACGATATCATTACATCCAAGTGTGAAAAACGGTGTCACGTTCCGTTCCTACCAGTAACATAGTAAGTCTGGCGCCATCTATCCTGAGAACAGGGAAGAAGAAAAAAAGAAAAAAGGAAAACCTCTCATCATGAAGCTACTAACTAAACAGGAGAGCGTACTTACAAAAATATGGTAAACAAAAATGCAATTTATTACCATGCAATAAAGTTAATTATCTTTTAAAGACTGTCAAGCAGAGAAACGTCCTAGAACGAGAGCCGTGTGAGAGAGAAGTGTGTCCCGCTCGCGCGGTTGCCAGTCGAGATTAAGTTCAAAGAAAAACAAATTCAAACTTATTTATAGGGAATATTTTATAAAAAGCAGGTTATTAACTGTTCCTTTTTTGCATTTTATTTTAATTATTATTGTCGCCTTTCGATTTGGAGATAAATAATTGGTTAAGTTTGGCAAAAGGGATATTAATATTTGTCACGGGTATCCCCATCGAAACAAGATAAATGTGGGGTCCACAATTTATCATCTGTTTGAGTGTTTTGGAGCTTTCATCATTTAATTAAGAAAATATAGTGGGTTATGGGTTAATGTTATGGAACAATAAATAAAATAACCTTTATCATCTCGAACTTTACCACATGAATGCATTAAACGATTTGAATTTGAATATAGCTGTGTGGTGCTGTGTGGTGGTCGGCTTAGTATAGCACTACCCAATTTCTTCCGGTGGGGTACGTAAGAGGCGACTAACGGTATTGGGGCTTTTAAGGGATTTTTGGGCAATGCGGTTGAGACCCATCACCAACAACCTTTATTTCACCATCTGTTTCCCACGCAACTTGTAAGTATATAAGTATACATGTAAGTGAAATAAAATGCTGTGTAGTGACGGCTTTAAATAGCACAAATCTTCTGCTACCTGCGTGCTTTGGAAGAGGTAACTGTGGGTTCTGGGTCTTTTGAAGTTTTTTTTTAGATACTTTATCATCCTTTTAATACCACCTTCCTTTGCTTACCATCTTTTCTCTACTAAACTACAAAAAGTGGCTGAGGAAATTTTAATTCTCAAGCACTGGCTACCCATTCTTTTATAATCTATTAATTAAGAATAAATATGTATAAAAAACACGTTGATTTACCAAAAACAATGTATATATGTAAATATAAGTGTTTTTATAATATTTTTTATAATGTATGTATGTAAATATAGCTAATAAATAAAGGAAAGAAAAATTTCGACACAGGTGGGGATCGAACCCGCGACCTCGGGTATACGCCCCCGTCGCTCTGCCAATTGAGCTACCGTGTCAAAGGCTGCGAGTGTATCAGGTCCCCACATGAGGATTTCATGAACAAAAACATTCAAAATATATAAATATAAGTGTTTTTGTATCCTTTAGAGGAACTCTTATTAAAACACCAACAGATGGTCACCCTACTTAAAACGAGACACAGTTAGCTAGTTAGCCATCCTTTTTCAGGACACTTTAGGTCGCCAGCGCGCGTTCCTGTTTAAATAATACTTCCATGCCTCTCATTCAATGAGAGGTTTTCTTTTTGAGAAATAAAAAAACAACATAGTTTCCTAGAGCTCTGTAGATGGCGTTGATGTAACTACGTTACTTACCACACAATTTCGCCACACAATAATTTCGCCAATGTCAACGTTATAAACATGTGTCACAGCACCATAGAGTAACTTTTTGGCGAGTAAAAACAACACAAATAATGTTAAATATAAGTACCGTCTTTGTTTATTTACTTTTGAGCTATCTTGGCTTAAACTGATGTTAATTTAGACTTTCAAATCAGAACGTTTTTATGTACGTTCCGTTTTACGATATCATTACATCCAAGTGTTAAAAACGGTGCTACGTTCCGTTCCTACCAGTAACATAGCTAGTCTGGCGCCATCTATCCTGAGAATAGGGAAGAAAAAAAAAAGAAAAAAAGGAAAACCTCCCATTCTTTCATTTGTGGCATATTAAGCTATTTAGTGCCGATAATGGTTGCCAGTGTCAGGTAAGGCAATAGAAGCGCATGTAGATAAAGTAAAATTATAATTATAATAGGTAAAACAAAACGTCACGTTATAGTATTGTAAGGTAGTGAGTGTATATAAATAATATATTCATATCGAAGAATACTATGAGTGTAAATACAGAATAAATGATGGAGCACAGAACCAATGACTATATCTAAATAGACGTTATGTCTTTCGCAATTTTATTTGATTAGAATGAATGAAATTAATGAGTGAGGAAATAATGATTTTCAAGTGATGATAGTAACGATCTTATATTCGAAGGAAGAGGGATTTTAGCTTTAATAAGGTTTGGATAGATGGAATCTAAACCGAATATAGGACAATTAAAAAATATGTGGTCTAAGTCGCCGTCCTCCATTCCGCACTCGCAAAGAGCAGAATCACGAATTCGAAGTTTATTAAGGAATACGGGGGTACAACAATGACCAATACGCATTCTTATTAGTATTGATGTTATCGTTTTAGTAATCTTTTTAAATTTAAAGAACCTTGGTTTTCGAGGAATTTCTAGTTGAATGGACGCGTACCATCGACCTTTAGAAAGACTAGAATTTTGCCAATGTTTAGACCAACAATCAATAAGATCAGTCTTTGGAGAGGAAAGAAAATCATAGCAGTGATATACAAGATGTTTTGAGCAGCTCGAATCATCCCCAACGGCAGATTTTGCTAAAAAGTCGGCTCGTTCATTTCCAAAAATGCCAACATGACTGGGAATCCATACTAATTGCACTTCCTTGCCATTTTCGTAACACTTCAGTAAAACATATTTAATATCAAATATGAAACGACTTTGCGTTTTATTGTTAAAAGGGGACTGGTACAGACTTGAAAGGCAACTCTGAGAGTCAGTGAACACAACGGCTCGACTAATATTATCATGATTTTGAATAAAGCTACATGCCTCTAATACGGCAATGCATGCCGCAGTAAAAACTGAGGAACCGGGAGTACATTTAAATTTGATTTCAATTTTATTATTTTGATAATAGACTGCTGCGCCAACAAAAGAAGAATCTGTTATTTTAGACGCATCTGTATAAAAATGATGCCAGTCGGGCCACGAGGAATGTAGCTTTATATTAAAAACTAGCTGTGCCCGCGACTTCGTTCGCGTGATTGTCGAGAACAAAAAAACGTCGTTTAGTTAAGAGTATATCACCTTTTTGAAATAAAATAAAGAACCAATGAAATCTAATGCGGACACTTATTGTGATGTAGGAACTATTGAGTATTTCATAATGATATTTAATTAATTACAGTAGCCATTATCCAGTTGAAATAATTAAAGGTCGTAACTGTGTGTATCTCATTTGAATTAGTGTATATTTAGATACAGTTACAGGGTTAGCCAAAGATTATGGATCGCTACCTTGTACGATCTTAGCAGAGCTGCATAATGCATCAATATATTTGTAAAGCCCTTTTGTTTTTAACACTTCGGAATTTTGCATATAGATCATATATCAATCCCGCCCGATTTCGGCCACAGCAACTTCTGGTATCCGGCTATTAAGAGTGTGTTCATGTGCTCTCATGTGACTGACATAGCCAATCTTTCCGACAAATGTTCTATGACGTATGTTGAAAAATCAGTAACCCTCCAATATATAGGTAGTTATTATTGATGGCCGCAGGTGGTCAGGCCTTGAGCTCATCACTCTTTGCTTCGAGCTCATCACGTCTTTTCCTTCCGAAAAGAAATATTAACCGGTTGACAGGAAGGGGGTGAAATTTAAATTACTCAATTTCACTCAAGAAAGAATAAAACTAACGGGGTAAGCTAAATAAAACCGCTCAAAAAAGGTACTTTACTATTATTAGGGTTTACGGTTGTTGGTTGTACTATGATAATAATACATTGAATTAAATCGATTTATCAGTGGCATAATATGCACTGTAATAGCTGTGTAGTGTCGGCTTAGAATAGCACTACCCCATTTCTTCCGGTGGATGTACGTAAGAGGCGACTAACGGTATCGGGTGTTTTTAAGGGATTTTTGGGCGATGCGGTTGGAGACCCATCACCAACAACCTTTATTTTACCATCTTTTCCCCACTCAATTTTCAAAAAATGGCTGAGGAATTTCTAATTCCTTAGCTCTGGCTACCCCTTCTAGGGATTTATAGTCGTGAGTATATGTATGTATAATATGCAAATATAACTAAATTAAGGTTAGTCACAAAGGTCACTACATCATTTGAGTGTTTAAAAAAGTAGAACTTAAAAGATGTCTTATGTTTCTGGTGTTTAATACATACATACATATTCTCACGCCGTTAGTTCCCATTGGGGTAGGCAGAGACTATCGATCGCCACTTTGTACTTTACACTTTTTTTATCGCCAATGTGGAAGGTAATGTTAGTAGAGGACAACCTCGGAGGACACATTTGGATCAAATAGAAAACGTGCTCAAAAAGGCAGGTGTCCGCAGTATGAAGAATAAAAGAGCATGTATGAAAAGATTGATGAATGTAAACCAAGCCAGAGAGGTTTGGTGTTTAATGTAGACCAAAATTCAGTTTTTTATTATAAACGTTCACGAAAACTGGTTGTGAAGTGACGTGCATTTGAAGAATGGCTAAGAATTTCAAAATTCTGCTCACCAAATTGGATTTATTAATAGGCTATTTACATAATATATTAATAATAATAAGCCTAATTTAAGAAACTAAGTAAAGATAATATTTAAAAGCATTTTCATAGTCGGCGAATTCACTTGACATTGGCAGCTTGTATTAATTTCGTCTTGCTTGTTTCCTGTAGCTTCTATTACTTTAACCGACTTTAAAATAAGGGGTCAAAGGGGCTTAAAAAATGCAAATTTTATTTTGGTTTATTTTATTTTGGTTCTTTATTTTATTTTTGCACAACGCCATCTATCGGACTTTGGATTCCAACTATCAAAATTAGTTCTATATTTGGACTTAAGATGTCGTTGCAAGTACTATACTGAATTGCGTAACGTAATATTTTTCTTCTTGAACTCACAAAATTAATCATATCTTTTGATAGAGTGAACCGATTTCGATGAAACAAAAACTAAGTTATACCTCAAGTTACGTATAATTTTTGTATATAAACATTTTCAGCATTGAATTCGTAGATTTTACGTTTTGTGCGCACAAACAAACATATAAACAGACAAACAGACAAACAGACAAAAATTGAAAAAATGATGGAAATGGGTTCTGTTACTTATCTGTTCACACGCTGGCTATTTTTTTTTTCAATTTCTTCAATGTACAAAAATGACTTTTCTACAGATTTATTATATGTATGGATATTATTGGCCATGGCGCAACTTTTGTCAATTCCAATATTAAAAAGAATTTTCGGTTTAAATGTAATAGTTGAATAAGGATAATCATAAAGGGGAAGTTTCTTACTACGGATAACCGGAAAGTTACTTTCATATTCTTCTAATTTACGAAATGAGTTGATAATAGGGGGAATCATTTTACGGCGCCAAAATGTATTGTTTCAACATTGAATATTTAATGATTTTACTTTTTCAAATAACGGATGTTCGGCACGCGAAAAAGCTTTATATATAAATCTATCAGCTAGATATTGGCGCCGCAGAATAAGCGGGGGGTCACCACACTCAACTTGAAGAGCATTAATTGGAGAGCTTTTCATGCATCCAGAAATTATGCGTAAACATACAGACTGAATTTTCTCTAATCTTCTTAAAGCAAGGTTCTAATAAAAAAGCTCCATAATCTAAGACACTACGAATAAGGGCATTATATATTAGTTTCATCGTATAAGGGTGGGCACCCCACCACACTCCAGAAAGAGCCTTAAGAATATTAATGTTTTTGGCGCATTTTTTCACGACGTATTCTATATGTAATTTACCATTAAGTTTTAAATCTAGGATTACCCCAAGAAATTTAACACTGTTATTTGAAGGTATACTATCAGTCCCTATTTTTAAATCAACATGCGGTATTTCACGTTTTCTTGAAAAAATAACGACAGAGCTTTTAGGCCCCGAGATGCTCAAACCCCGTTCCAAAAGCCATTCGTTTAATGAAGAAAGGGAGATTTGTAATGAAGGAATAGCATTTTCTATCGAAGCTGAATCTATATACAAAGCTATATCATCGGCGTATTGCAGGATCCGACAGACATAATTAAGAGAAGTGTGAAGAGCGGAGGTGTACAGACTGTACAGAATTGGACTCAAGACTGAGCCCTGAGGAAGACCTCTCCATGTTTTCCTAGGTTCAAACAAATCACCAGGTGTTCGAAGGCAAAGAGATCTTTCAATGAGAAGTGACATGATACAAAATACAATTTTTTGAGGAAAGTTTAATTCTAATAATCTTTGTTTCAGAATGGGTAAAAGCACATTATCATATGCTGCTGAGACATCAAGAAAAGCAGCAACAACCGAGGAGTTTTTACTAAAAGCTAGACGGATATTGGTGACAAATATGCTTAGACCATCCATAGTACTGAATCCCTTACGGAATCCATATTGCGTAGATGAAAGTATATTTTTATTAACATCAAACCATTCAAGTCTGTTTTTGATGAGGTGCTCCAAAATTTTAGCTATTACTGATGAAAGAGCAATTGGACGGAAGTGATTAGGATGGTTAGGAGACTTGCCAGGTTTAGGAATAGGTATAACTATTTGAGTCTTCCATGAGAAAGGAATATTCCCAGATCGAAAACTATAATTTAAAATATTTAACAGATAAATTTGACTTTGTAGACCTGCTTTTGTTATAAAAGAATATGGGAATCCATCCACCCCCGGGGCAGAGTCTTTGACATGAGCAAGCACTGTTTCTAGTTCACATACATACATACATACATATTCTCACGCCGTTAGTTCCCATTGGGGTAGGCAGAGACTATCGATCGCCACTTTGTACGATCCTGGCAAACCTCTCTAGCTTCATTCACATCCATCAATCTTTTCATACACGCTCTTTTATTCTTCGTACTTCGGACACCTGCCTTTTTGAGCACATTTTCTATTTGATCTAAATGTGTCCTCCGAGGTCGTCCTCTACTAACATTACCTTCCCCATTGGCTCTATAGATCTCTTTGACCACTTTACTGTCATCCATCCTCTCTATGTGCCCAAACCATCTCAACATTCCTTTTTCTATCTTTCTTACAATATCATCTTTTACACCACACCTTTCACGAATCACATCATTCCTCACACGATCACATAACCTTACATTACAAACTTTTCTGAGGGATCTCATTTCTACTGCATTCACTCTGCTTTCATGCTTCTTCTGCCACACCCAACATTCACTGCCATACATAAGCGTAGGAACGAGGACAGCATCATGCACAGCCATTCGGGCCTTTTCGGACACCGATTGACTAGACATAAGACTATCCAGTGCTCCATTTACCGCATTACCCTTTTTTACTCTTCTTTCAATGTCTTCATCACACTTTCCATCCCTAGTAAACAAACTTCCCAGATATACGAACTCTTTCACTTGTTCCACTTTCTTACCATTGATCTCAATCACGCATTCAGTCATATTCTCCTCTCTCTCGAAAACCATGGTTTTGGTTTTATCCACATTCACTCTCATTCCTTTTCTTTCAAACGACGCACATGCAATATTCATCATCTCTTGCAACTCTTCCACCGACGATGCAAGTAACACTTGATCATCAGCATATAAGAGGCATTTGATGACGAATCCACCCATTCTCAGTCCATAATCACTTTCACGCAACTCTATCAGACAGTCATCCATGAACAAGTTGAAGAGCCATGGAGAAGCTACACATCCCTGTCGGACACCCCTAGAGATACCGAACCAGTCCGTGTTTTCCCCGTTTATTCTTACACATGCACTAGAATCCTCATAGAGTGATACCAATGCACGTATAAGTTGGCTCCCCAAGCCGAACTTGGATAACACCTCCCACAAATACTTCCTTACCACCCTATCATACGCCTTCTCTAAATCTATGAAGGAGCAATACACCTTTCGATTCTTGGCTAAGAACTTTTCAGTGATGCTCCTTAACGAGAAGAATTGATCCATACATCCCATTCCCTTTCTAAATCCTGCTTGCACATCCCAAATTTTGTCATCTGTTTCATTCATCACTCTTTCAATCAATACCTTTGCATACAATTTACCGACAACACTGAGTAGGCTGATTCCGCGGTAGTTTTTAGCTTCCTGGTGTGACCCTTTTCCTTTATATAAGGGCACAATAACTGCCCTGCACCAATCTCGTGGTACTTTACCACTCGACCAACACTTTTGAAAAAGGAAGTACAGCCAGGAAGCCACCAACCCTTTACCAGCCCTCAGCATTTCGATACTTATCCTATCATACCCTGCCGCTTTCCCTACTTTCATACTTTTCAATGCTTTCATTACTTCTTCCATACTAATCTCACTGTCACTACTGTCACCCAATGCCTCATTCCAGTCAACATTGCTGCCAATTGGCGAAGAAATAGGTGAATCCTCTTTTTCAAAGAGTCCCTCAAAATAGTTCTTCCATACTCGTCTTATGCTACTTTCATCCGTCGCCAATTCACCCTGTTCATCTCTCACAACATTCACTCTCGTGTTTTGGGAAACTCCCTTTTCTTTCCGGATATATTTCCAGAACAACTTTTGGTTATTCCGGAAATTATCAGAGAGTTTCCTCTCACACCATTCTATCAGATCACGCTTTTTCTTTTCTATTTTCTTCTTAACCTCATTCTTAACTCTCTTATATTCATCTTCACTATTCTTCACTACATCATCTGTTACTCTCGCATCCATTCGTTTACTAGCTTTAATCGCTAGTAAATCTAACCAAGCTTTCTTCTTATCTCCAACTGCCTCTTTCACATCTTTATCCCACCAACTTGTTGGTGGTCTATTTGTTCTTTTACTCAATCCACATACTTCCGTCGCACATTCAACCATTGACGATTTGAGCACATCCCATACTTCTTCTATTTCCAATTCATCCTTCATCTCCACGCAACTTAGCCTGTCGTCCAATTTCTTCATATATTCATCTCTAATATTTTCATCCTCTTCCAATTTCTCCACTTTTATTCTCGCAAATTCAGTTGTTGAAACTTTGGCCCTGTGACGCCAACGCTTGCACAGTCCCCTCAATCGTGATAACACGAGGAAGTGATCTGTGCCAACGTTAATGCCCCTGTAGACTCTGGTGTCAACAACCTTTGCTCTTAGCCTTTCATCCACTATCACAAAATCTATCATACTTCTCTCGCTTCCCCTCTGTCTAGTGTACATATGGATATCTTTGTGTTCAAACAACGTGTTTGTAACACAAAGATTCCTCCCCAAACATACATCAATCACTTTCTCCCCATTCTCGTTCACTCTTTTATCACCAAACTTTCCTAAAACTCTTTCACAACCGTTGCGTGACACCCCAACCCAACCATTAAAATCTCCTAACATAACAATTCTCTCATTCTGATTACACCCATTCGCAACATCGTCTAACAAATTCCAAAACTCCTCCCTCTCGGATTGTGATTTGGACATGTCCGGCGCATACACGCAAATTATGCGCATCCGGACCAGCCCTACTTTCACCTTTATCCATAGGAGCCTTGGACTCACACATGCATAATCTTTCATGCACTTAGCCATCCTTTCAGATATAAGAAGTCCCACGCCTTGGCAAGCTCTGTCACTCTCGGCAACTCCCGACCAGATAGCTGTAAATGGGCCAAGTTGTGAAACCTCTTTTTCCTTGCGCTTCGTTTCATTCACACACTCAACAACACAAATCTAGGTTTCTTTCTTCCATAATCAAACATACTTTATCTAATTTTTCATGCATCCCTCCACACACATTCATCGTACCAAAGCGGGTCTCTTCAGCCCACTTTTCGCCCCGCGAGGAACCACGGCGTGACAGGTGGCGAACCACATCGCCGCCATCGTGTTTTATTTTTGTTTTTGTTTCTAGTTCACACATGGAAAAATCAGCATCTAAGGGGTGAACGATTAGAATCGAAGAACTTGAAAATAATGGAGTATCTTCAAAATTAGGTACGAATGGGGGAGCAAGCTTATCAAAAAATTCTTCAGCAATCTGATGAGATATAGAGGAGTGATTTTGTTGGATACAACCACGCCTAAAACAAAGAATAGTGCGCCACACTAAAGAAGGACGCGAAAATGGAGATAAGGATAAACAATACTTTTTCCAACTGTAACATTTTTTCTTCTTAAAAAGCCTTTTTGACCGAGCGAGAATTATTTTATACCGAATTAAATTTTCATTACTCATGTTTGCAATGTGATCAGACTCTGCTTCTTTACGTTTTTCAATTATATCGGTACATTCTCTATCCCACCAGGGTGGAGACGGAATTTTGTCAGAAACGGGTTTCTTGAGAGGAATTGAACTTTCAGCAGCAGTTGAGATAGCATTAGTAAAATTTATGTAACACGAAGAAAAGTTGTTTGAGTCAATGCAAGGCAAATTTTGATCAAGGCAAATGATATCGTCTAAATTAGTTTGATACATAACCCAATCAGCTGATTGTGATTTGAATTTTAATAGCGGAGGTTGCTGAGTAGATGATGATATCTTAATGCGCAGGCAAATATGGATTGGGAAATGATCACTGCCATAAGTTGATGAAATCGGTTGCCAAACTGAGATCATAGCTAAATCTGGTGAACAAATTGAGAGATCAACACAACTTTTTCTTTCACCGGGGCGGGTCACACGAGTTGGGGAACCATCGTTAAGGACGCACATTGACGTAACATCAAATAGATCTGTAAGTTGTATACCAAAGGTATCACAATGGAGGGATCCCCAGGAGTAATGATGACCGTTAAAATCACCAAGAATCATGAGAGGGGAAGGAAAAGATTGAATTAAATTTCGTAGATAGGGGATTATGGAATGATCAGTATTGTAAATATAAATTGATATAAAATTTATGTTCTGAACCTTTATTCCCACAATATTAAAACCGTCATTATGTGGGGGAAGATTTAAAATTTCATAATGAACAGAGTTATGAACTAAAATAGCAGCTCCATCAAAACCATCGATGCGATCGTCACGATGACAGCTGTATCCGCGAATGTTAAAAATATCACAAGGTTTGAGTCTTGTTTCTGAGAGCGCAATTATAAAGGGTTTATAAAAATTTATCATATAAATTAATTCATGTTTTTTATTGCGTATGCTTCTAGCATTCCACTGGATTATTTGGGATTGATCCATTGTTGGTGGTATTAAAAAGAGTAGTCAGAATTTGGGCAACGTGGTCGGGTAGAGAAATATTATAATTTTTAAGTAGAGTTGTTAATAAAGTAATTAATATTTCAATTATTTGTGAAGTTTCCAAAGATGATTGATTATTATCATTATTAGTATTATGTTTAAAACCGCAGCCGTTTGAGAGAGGGGGAATTTGGAAATCATTTAATAAGTTTTGGTGAGCTTTCTTGTCATAACCTGGAGATAACGGGGCATGTGACCTTTTTGAAAGAGTGACAGTTTTTTTATAAGAGGATGATGGAGCAGATGTTTTTATGGAATGTCGGTTATGAGATGATTGTGATTGTGTTGCGGTTATTTCTGCAAATGATTTCTGGGATGTGAGTATATTTTTTGAGGCTTCTTCATATGACAAATTTCGTTCGGCCATCTGTTCAGGGCATACACCACTTTTTGCAGTGTGGTTACCCGAGCAGTATAAACATACATATTCAGATTCATCTAAATTACACGTGTCAGCTGAATGGGTCTGGCCACATTTGTAGCATCGAGTTTTGGAGCGACAGTTAAATTTCGTATGTCCAACATACATACATACATACATATACTCACGCCATTAGTTCCCATTGGGGTAGGCAGAGACTATTGATCGTATGTCCAAATCGGCAGCAATTGAAACACTGGATTGTTGGGAAGTGATAAAGTTCAACCGGTAACGATGTGTAACAACAGTAAACATTTTTAGGTAGAATTTGTCCATCAAAAGTTAATATAACAGAATTGGATGGTTTATAAATTGTAGAACCATCAACATTTTTAGATCGAAAATTAATTCTTCTCACCTTTAATACCTCTCCACATTCGTGGGGTACTTTTATATTTATTTTAATTTCTTCATCGCTCCAGTCATTGGGTACGTCTCTTATGACACCCATACGGGTGACGTTAAAAGTGGGGATGAAACATTTGTACCCCTTTTTTAGTAATTCTGGATTATTTATAAAATAGTTAGCATCATTGGAGTTCTTTAACTCAACCGACATTTTATTTCTGCCGATTCTTTTAATACCGTCATTGACAATATTTTTAACATTAATTTTAATAACATCTTTTATTTATGAGTAATAATCCCCACATGAGGAATTCATGTCAAAAAACATTAAATTATTAATTTTGTACATAAATAGGCCGAATTTAAGTGGGTGTAATGATGTTCCCGATTTGGGGTCTGATTCGATTCGAGATACATGAACAATAAATGGATGAGTATCTTTGCTGCAGTATCGAGTGCGACCGATGGAGACTTTAGCATTCTTTTCAGGTTTAAAATATTCTGGGGTCGATTCCTCGTTCACGTAACTAATTGGCCTTTTACGAGATTTTCCCTCTGGAATGCTACTAGAAATTTCAAGTTCCATATTATCACTACATATTGGACTATAATTTGATAAGGATGAAAATGAAGGTGATGGTGATATAACTAATTTATCGGGAGGGGCAGGAGGCGGAAGTTTTCCTTCATCCTCCATTTTATCGCCGTACTTAACTACTAATCAAAACTAATCGAAACTATAACTACTAATGTAATAATGAA
This sequence comes from Bedellia somnulentella, assembly GCA_963576735.1. Classification (NCBI taxonomy): domain Eukaryota; kingdom Metazoa; phylum Arthropoda; class Insecta; order Lepidoptera; family Bedelliidae; genus Bedellia; species Bedellia somnulentella. The sequence goes on along the minus strand of OY755172.1, from coordinate 8,989,114 downwards.
TTAACTATAGATAACTTTATTATAAATAAGTAATTAAAAACTCACGAAGATCACAATACTTTTAAATCAAATTCAAATAAATTATTTTTGAGAAAAAATCTGACATGCGTCAACCATTCCCTATTCTTCTTCAAATAAATTATTTTTGAGAAAAATTCTGACATGCGTCAACCATCCCATCCGACGAAGCAATCGTCCATGAAGCTACTAACTAAACAGGAGAGAGTACTCACAAAAATATGGTAAACAAAAATGCAATTTATTACAATGCAATAAAGCTGATTATCTTTTAAAGAGTGTCAAGCAGAGAAACGTCCTAGAACGAGAGCCGTGTGTGAGAGAAGTGTGTCCCGCTCGCACGGTTGCCAGTCGAGATTAAGTTCAAAGAAAAACAAATTAAACTTATTTATAGGGAGTATTTTATAAAAAGCAGGTTATAAACTGTTCCCTTTTTTGTATTTTATTTTAATTATTTTTGTCGCCTATCGATTTGGAGATAAATAATTGGTTAAGTTTGGCAAAAGGGATATTAGTATTTGTCACGGGTATCCCCATTGAAACAAGATAAATGTGGTGTCCACAATTTATCATCTGTTTGAGTGTTTTGGAGCTTTCATCATTTAATAGTGATAAATATGGGTTCATGTTATGGAACAATAAATAAAATAACCTGTATCATCTCGAACTTTACCACAAGAATGCATTAAACGATTTGAATTTAGTTTTGCTCAAAAAGTGGCTGAGGAAATCTTAATTCTCAAGCACTGGCTACCCATTCTTTTATAATCTATTAATTAAGAATAAATATGTATAAAAAACACGTTGATTTACCAAAAACAATAACATAACATAACATAACATAAACGTTCACGCCGTTTTATCCCCGAAGGGGTTGGCAGAGGTACCAATACTCCTGAACTCACATGGCAAGCGCCATCTAGTTTCCAGAGAAGGTACCCACGTTTTGCTTAGACAGTGTACTCACGTGATAGGGGGCAGGCCTATCGCCGTTTTGTACGAATACACTGTCACATGACTAAGTACAACTCAGCCATGTGGGTTTCCTCACGATGTTTTCCCTCACCGTTAGCAACCATGATAAATTAACCACACATATGACTTTAGAAAAGACAAATTGGTGTAGGCCCGTCCCAGGATTGGAACTCACGCCCTTCTGTTTTTCGGGCGGGTGTTCTTACCCACTGGACTATCATGTCTCACCAAAAACAATGTATATTTTTTTATAATGTATGTATGTAAATATAATTAATAATTAAAGGAAAGAAAAATTTCGACACAGGTGGGGATCGAACCCGCGACCTCGGGTATACGCCCCCGTCGCTCTGCCAATTGAGCTACCGTGTCAAAGGCTGCGAGTACATCAGGTCCCCACATGAGGTTTTCATAAACAAAAACATTCAAAATATGTAAATATAAGTGTTTTTGTATCCTTTAGAGGAACTCTTATTAAAACACCAAAAGATGGTCACCCTACTTAAAACGAGACACAGTTAGCTAGTTAGCCATCCTTTTTCAGGACACTTTAGGTCGCCAGCGCGCGTTCCTGTTTAAATAATACTTCCATGCAATCGTCATACTATGATACGGTTGTCATGTCGCATTAAAAAGGTAATCACTACCACATCACATCAAAAGAGAGAGAGGATCGTTATAAGTCTTTGAGTAGTGAAGTATATGGAGATCACATAATGTTCTATATAAACTTTTCTATCAAAATTGTGTTTGACGAAATGATTAGCTATTGTTGTCTCTGTCTGATGATAGAATTTTTGTGGGTGTTATTAAGACCAACACCAGTTGATGATATTCTATAGAGTGAGAAGTTTAAATTTAGTCTATGGTTTGACATGTAATTCATATTTAAAAAGAGAATTAGGTTTTTGTTGTTGTTATGGAGACGTTAAGAAGAAGTAGAAGATGTGAAGAAGAAGTTGTTGTACAATGTTATGTTTTTGATATTATATACAGTAAATATTTCTAGTTGGACATTTTCTAAATACTGTGATGTGAAATTTAATATACAATATAAAAAGTGACAATATATATATGAAGAAAATAAGTTGAAGTTTTTGATTGATTACCTCCTCCTGGATAGGGATGTGGATATACCACTAACAGGTTATGGGCAAGCGTTCCCGGAGGAGGTAATGGCGTACGAGTGATAGTTGATGAATTATGAAGTTGATTATATAGTGATATAAAAAAATGGAGTATCGAAATCACGAAGAGAATACCACTGACGAGAAAACGCTGGTAAGCGAAAATGAGTACACCTTTTGGCGTAAGAAAATCAATATTATATTAAAATCAAAAGGCTTAATATCCGTTTTGGAAGAGAATGTTTTTACTAATGAAAAGGAAAGGAAAAATTACGAAATTAATGATGCAAAAGCGCAATGTATAATTTTAGATAATATTTACAAAAAATATACGAGCTATATTATTGACTGTGAATCATCACGTGCTATGCTTATGAAATTAGACCATATAATACTTGGAAACAAAGAAACGCAATTGAATAATTATTTACAAGAGTTTTACACTTTCAAATTTGAAAATCAAAATATAATTGAAGAAATAAGCCGTTTAGAAAATATTGTGTCAAGAATAAAATCTCTAAATTTCGAACTGAAAGATGTGCAAATTATTTCAAAAATACTATGTTGCTTGCCGGAAAATATGAATGCTTTGAGAACTTCATGGGAAGCAACGCCATTTACAGACAAAACTTTGACAAATTTGATATCCAGAATAAATTTAGAATTAAAAATGAGAAAAACAGAGTTGAACACAGAACTAAAAACTGAAAATGTATTAATGACAAGAAAATGTTACAAATGCAGCAAAATTGGCCACATAGCAAGATATTGCAAACTATCGTCAAACAATATCACCTGTTATAAATGTGAAAAAGTCGGTCACAGGAATACAGACTGCAATATTAGGAACAATTGCAAATATTGTAATACAGACTCCCATTTTAGCAAATTTTGTTTAAGTAAGAAAAATTCGGTAACGCTCTGTAATAAATTCATTTAATAATAGTAATGAGCAGGAAGAACAAATTGAATTTGTTATTGATTCTGGGGCAACCTGTCATTCTGTAAACATCAACCATTTATTTGAAAAGAAGAAAAAATGTTCATATAAAATAATGACTGCTGATGGAAACTATCATATGATAGACACAATAGGCGATATAAAATTTAAATCTCCAAATATAGATCTTAAAAATGTGTTGTATGTTCCCATGTTACAAAAGAACCTATTTTCGGTATCAAGACTAGCAGAAAATAATTATAAAATTGTGTTTTTCAGAAAGGAATGTAGAATTTATGATGGAAATGATATGAAGCTGCTACTGGTCGGAGAGCTCCGTAATGATGGCCTGTATTACATCCAGATGAAAGCTGTCAGGTATAGAGAAAAGATGAGGTCAGTCCATACTCCCCTTGTTTTTAATTTGGAAAAACAAAACTTTTGGCATCGTGCTTTGGCACATACACCTTTAAATAAAACAAAAAATATAGTAAGTGGCATAAATTTAGATAAAATTAATGAGGTGATAACCTGCAGGGTCTGCACACAATCAAAGTTTTGTAGGCTTCCATTTCGTACCGAAAGACGTCGTGCAAACAAACCTTTAGAAATTATTCATAGTGATATATGTGGACCAATTGGTACTGAAACATATGACGGTTTCAAATATTTTATGACGTTCTTAGATGACTATACACATTTTGTTAAAATATTTTTATTGAAATCAAAGTCTGAGGCATATAGTAAAATCGTTAGTTATATTAATAATGCGGAAAATCATTTTAATGAAAAAGTTAAAACTATTAGATGTGATAATGGTGGGGAGTACACAAGTACTCAATTCAAAAAGTTGTGTGATAATAAAGGGATAACAATAGATTATACTATACCATATACACCGCAACACAATGGTAAAGCTGAACGACTTAACAGAACCATTATGGATAGAACTCGTGCATTACTGTTTGAATTTAAGTTGCCTAAAGTTCTTTGGGGTGAAGCAGTTCTAACAGCAGCTTATTTGACGAATAGGTGCGCTAACACTATTAATGAGAAAACACCAGCTGAAATGTGGTTTAATAGAATACCAAATATGAAACATATCAATATTTTCGGTTCATTGGCTTATTATAAAATTAATACGAAATTAAACAAATTGGATAATATATGTAATAGAGGTTTATTAGTTGGTTTCACTAATAATGGTTATAAGATTTGGGATGCAATGAACAATAAAATTATTTATTCACGTAATGTAAAATTCTATAATAATTATGATGATGTAAATAAGTACTTGAATGAATGTCGCTTACCAAGCTTTAGTAGAACAGTGTTTTCTAAATTGTTTGAAGATGATGAGATACATAGAGAAGATATAGTTACTGGAGAAGGAGATTGTAACTTTGAGAGGCGAAATAGAGAAAGTAGGAATGATGTTGAAACTAGTGAAAATATAGTTACTGGCCAAGAAGATTGTAACGTTGAGAGGGGAAGTAGAGAAAGGAGTAATGATGCTGTTAGGACAAGTGAGAATGAGTCTAGTGGAATAAGGCTCAGTCGAGCGAAAAGCCGTACTTTGAAAGATGTTTGCCAAGAGAGATGTACTATGAGAGAGGAGTTGGTGAGTAGGAATTGTGAAGATGAACTGAATGATGATGAAGGAAATGTTTTATTAGATGAAGATAGAGAGGATATTTTTGAAGATAGTATGGGAGAAGATTTTTTTAATAATGGAAGTATTGAAGTTTCGGAGGGAAGAAGAAATGAAGTATTGAGAGGGGAAGAGGTACGAGGTGCTGATGGAGCTTCAGAGGGGATACAAGAGGTTAATAATGAGGAAGTAAGTACTGTAGAAGATTTTTTTGAGGATGCTATTGAGAATGTTGGAAATGTGGAAAGAAGAATTTTACCAATGAGAAACAGAAGGCTGCCAGAAAGATTAAAGGATTATGATCTGGAGACTTCATTTTTGACATATAGTGAAGTGTTAAGGAGTAATGAAAAAGAGTTATGGATGAATGCAATTAAGAGTGAGAAGGATTCTTTAGAAAAGAATAAAACGTGGGAAATTGTGAATAGGGCAGAAGTAAAGAATAGGAGATTAATATCTAGTAAATGGATATTTACAATAAAACCAGGGAATATTTATAAAGCTAGATTAGTAGCAAAAGGTTTTTTACAGCAATATAATGTTGATTTAAAGAAACTTACAGTCCGGTTGTGGACACGACAAGTGTCAGATTATTGTTGTCTTTAGCGGCACAAAGAAGTTATAAAATAAAACAGTTTGATGTAAAAACAGCTTTTCTTTATGGTAACTTAAATGAAGAAATTTTTATGGAAGTACCTTTAGGATTTGATGTAGGGAAAGATAAGGTGTTGAAGCTAAAGAAAAGTTTATATGGGCTAAAACAAGCTCCACTTATGTGGAATATTAAGTTGACATCAGTTTTAAAAAATTTAGGTTTGAGTCAACTGAAACAAGATCCATGTTTATTTGTGAGTGAAAATAAAGATATATTTTTAGCAATATATGTAGATGATGGGTTGGTGATAGGACCGTGTGAGATTCAGTTAAAGAATATTATGGAGAAATTGGAAAAAGAATTTGAAATAAAGAAATTTGATAAGATCAGTAAATTTATAGGAATAGATGTTGAAAAGGCTGTAGGTAGTATTAAGATCTTTCAAAAATCTTATATTGATCAGTTATTGGAGAGGTTTAATTATAAAGATTTAAAAGGTATGCCTTTTCCGAATATTTTAGTTGATACACATCAAGAGGGGAAAGTTAATAGTGATGATGTGCATCATTATAGACAATTAATTGGTTCACTGTTGTATTTGGTGAATAAAACAAGATAAGATTTGTCATTTCATGTAGGATATTGTAGTAGACATCAGGAGTGTCCGAATTTAAATGATTTTGCAAATATTAAGAGCATTTTTAGATACATTAAGAGTTCAATTAGTTCTGGTATTAGGTATGTTCGAGGGAATGATACAACTTTAAGAGCCTATTGTGATGCAGACTTTGCAGGTGATCCAGATACTAGGAAGAGTACGACTGGCTTTATTGTTTTCTATGCTGGTGGACCTATTCATTGGTGCTCACGCAAGCAATCAGTTACGGCTCTCTCCAGTACAGAGGCTGGATATATTTCTGCTGCAGAGTGTATAAAAGATTTATTGTATATTCAGAGTTTGTATAACGAAATTACAGGAGTATTACCTAAAACTGAACTGTATGTTGACAATCAATCTGCAATTGTTTTGATTAAGAATGGAATCCTGAATAGAAGAAGTAAACATATAGATGTTAAATATCATTTTATTAAAGAGAAAATTGTGCAGAATAAGATTGAGGTTTACTATTGTCCAACCAGTGAAAATATCGCTGATATATTAACAAAAGGACTAGACAGAACTAAGTTCTTGCGTTTAAAAGATAGGATTGTGAGTGATCAGTGAAGTGTCTGTGAACTCTGTTATAGAATAAGTAGATTTAAGGTGGTTTAGGCAATTAATTTGAAATTTAGTTTTAATCGTTATTATAATAGTAAGTTATTAATTATTTTTATTGTTGTTGGGAGGGAAGTTCATTAAATATGGGTTTTAATATGATTTTAGAGAAGTTGAGTCTAATTTAAACTTAGAGGGGATGTTGATGATATTCTATAGAGTGAGAAGTTTAAATTTAGTCTATGGTTTGACATGTAATTCATATTATAAAGAGAATTAGGTTTTTGTTGTTGTTATGGAGACGTTAAGAAGAAGTAGAAGATGTGAAGAAGAAGTTGTTGTACAATGTTATGTTTTTGATATTATATACAGTAAATATTTCTAGTTGGACATTTTCTAAATACTGTGAAGTGAAATTTAATATACAATATAAAAAGTGACAATATATATATGAAGAAAATAAGTTGAAGTTTTTGATTGATTACCTCCTCCTGGATAGGGATGTGGATATACCACTAACAACACCATTTTAATAATGCTGGTCACAAGAATCTTATTCATAACTATATATAGAATTCGTGGATGAATCCGCCATTTAAGTTTCAAAGTTTTTGTTGTCTATGGTTTGATTTGTTTGTAAACATTGAAATTTTGTAGAAAAATAACAATTAATTGTGAAATAAACAGTGGTATAGAGCTGAAATTCTGTTAAAAATGGTGAAGTGTTCTATTCTGGCCTGTGGAGCATACTTAAGCAGGAATCGACCTAATTTAACAATTCACCGGTAAGAAATGGGAAAACTAATAAATCGACTATTATCATTGTGATTTTATTCTTTATAGCATCACATCACATAGCATACTCATATAGCATTTATAGCTAATCCTACTTTAATGGTATACTGAATTTTATACAGTGAAGTGTATTAACAGAGTTTTCAATACTTTTTGATACAGATTTATTGAATTTCAGTTTAAGGTTATGTTCAAGATAGGGATGTTTTTTTACTATCGTCGATGTATTATATCTATATTACCTATATGAAAAAAACCTACTTATTTCAGACTCCCCAAAAATTAATCCAAAAGGCGAAAATGGCTAGAAGCAATCGGGAAGGAAAATATTAGACCAAACATAAACATAATAAATATATGTTCACTTCATTTTGTAGCTAGCGATTTTAATAGAACATTAGACGTAACACTTTTAAAGGATGACGCTGTGCCCTCAGTAATTCCTCAGGTAAGTTCAGTGTTTTTATAATCTGGTCTGTTGTAGTCTCAAACCCCAGAAAATATTTAGCCTTATTTATCTCGCTCATCTCATGCCTTTTTATCTGACATGGTGTTCCTCTACAACTTTTGCTTGAGTTGTATGAAGTTGACTGTTAAGTCTAAATTGTTATTGTGTGTTAAGATTATGTCCACTGTAACTGTGACTTAAATTTGATTTAAATTTTATGTACATACATACATATACTCACGGCTATAAATCCCTAAAAGGGGTAACCAGAGCTGAGAAATTATAAATTCCTAAGCCACTTTTGTAAGTTGAGTGAGGAAAAAATAGTAGAATAAAGGTTGTTGGTGATGGGTCTCCAACCGCATCGCCCAAAAATCCCTTAAAAACCCTCAAGTCCGTTAGTCGCCTCTTACGTACAGCCACCGGAAGAAATGGGGTAGTGCTATTCTAAGACGACACTACACAGCTATTCTAAGCCAACATTACACAGCTAATGTTAATTTATGTACATGTTATTTAACATACAGATTGTGCCACTCCTACCAAGGAAAGAAATCTTCCCATTTCAGGAAATAGATAATGATATTGTATGTTTCTATTTGTAGTACTATACATGACAGTTTATACTGCTGGTTGTATGTGATGGTGATCTAATACATAATGTCTAGAGTACCCACTTTTTGCATAGAAAATTGACCTATTACTCTACAATTAGGAGAGGACAACCTCAGAGGACTCATTTGGATCAAATAGGGAATGTGGTCAAAAGTTCGAATTATGAGGAATAAAAGAGCATGTTTGAAAAGATTGACTGATGTAAATGAAGCTAGAGATGTTTGCCAGGATTGTACACAGTGGCGAATGATAATCTCTGCCTGCCGCAATGGGAACTAATGGCTTGCGTTTATGTATGTATGAACACTAAAGTCAAATGCCTCAAGTTGTACGGTACAAGTATTGAATAAGCTCTGATTTTATTTCTTTTGTTTTAGAACCTCATGACAAGTGGCGAGTCGTCATATTTAGAGGCAGCAACTTCTAGAGGCCCTGCTAATCAAAATATTTCTTTAGTAAGTTCCATTTTTTTTGTAGTGACCATGACCACTTAAATTACTGCTGAAAGTAATATACTTTTTATCCTTTAGTATCTTTAAGTTAATTATCTCCGCTTCATAATATTATAAATAAATCTAACTCACAGTTCCAAGTTTCAGTTATCTCTCCACAGTGACAACCTTGAGAAAATCAATAATTGCATAAAAACCCTTTTTGCAGTCTGAAGCTTTGGAAAAAATCAAGAGGCTGGAGCAAAAACTTGCTGAAAACAAGAGGCAAATAAAGAACCTCAATGAAACTGTGCGTCGTCAGAAAAATAAAATTAGTAATTTCAAGGAAGCTATGGAACATGCTCGGAAAAATAATTGATTGAGTAATGACAATTACATAGCTTTAAATCATTGTAAAGGCGTGCGGGAACTCATTGAAAGACAATTTCTAAAGTCAAATGGTATTTCCATGGATAAGATTTATTCGGAAGAGCTCCGCAAATCCACTCTCACTTTACATTTTTATTCTCCCAAGGCCTATGATTTTATTCGGTCATCATTTCAGTCATGTTTACCTCATCCTGGCACTTTAAGTAGATGGTATCATAATGTTAATGCAGAGCCAGGATTTTGCAAAGAAGCTTTTGATACACTGCAGGCTAATGTGAAATCAAGCCAACAATCAGTACTGTGTTCATTAATAATTATAAGGCTATTAGGAAATCTCTTTGCTGGGATCAACATACTCAGAAATATTATGGGTATGTTGATACTGGTCACAACTTTCAGAGTGATTTAGTTGATCAGGCCACCCAAAGCCTTGTTTTTTTGATAAACTGTATTAATGGGTGATGGAAGGTACCTATAGCATATTTTTTTATTACTAGCCTTACAGGTGAACAAAAGGCTGCACTCATACAAATAGCTTTAAAAAAATTTTTTGATATAGGTATTAGAGTTGTAAGTCTAACATCTGATGCCCCTATAACAAATTCAAGCATGTTTCAACATTTAGGATGTGATTTGTTTACAGACACGACAAAAACACATTTTGTGTATGAAGGGAATAAAATACATGCATTTTTAGACCCTTGTCATGCACTAAATTAGTTAGAAACGCATTCGGAGATTTAAGAATGTTCATAGATTTTTTCAGTAAAAAAATTTTTTTTCTCTATTGTAAAAATTAATAAAACTTCAAGAAGATGAAGGCTTACATATGGCTACTAAAATAACTAAGGCTCACATCTATTTTTTTAAACAAAAAATGAAAGTTAGATTGGCAACACAATTGCTTAGCAATTCAGTAGCAGAAGCAGATGCTTTAGAATTTTGCAGTAACGAATTAAACTTACCGGCATTTGAAGATTGTGAAGGCACCATTAGGTTATACGTACGCTTAATGACATCTTTGATGTATTAAATAGCGGCTCAGTTAGGCCCCCAGGGTGGAAAAAAGCAATTTGCTTTGGAAATTTTGGTTTTGTTACAGCATTTTTTGAATGGGTAAACATTATATTGAAACACTAAAATTACCAGACAAAACGTTATTGATAAATTCCAAAAGAAGGACTGGATTTATTGGTCTCATCATCAATATGAACAGTGCCTTAGATTTATTCCAACAATTAGTTTTTGACGAAAAATGTTTAAATTATTTCCCGGTGTACAAAATATCGCAAGACCATATCGAACTCTTTTTTTCGGCCATTAGAGCAAAATGAGGTTTTAATAATAATCCCAACGCTGTCCAATTTAAAGCCGCGTTTAAGCGGTTATACTTATTAGGGCTGAGATACGTGATGGTGGAGTGGGCAATTGTATTCCTCTAGAACAAGTTAACATTTTATCTTGTTCAAGTAATATAAGTCCCTCTGCCGCTATAAATGAACTTACGGCCAAGAATTCGTTCATAGAATTACCGGGCGATGATAGTGCTGACAGTGTTATAACATATATTGCAGGATTTGTATCACGTAAACTTGCTAGAAATATCAAATGTGAAATCTGTACATCTCTTCTTTTTGGTAAAACTCCTTTGTTAAAAAGCGGCCAAGAGCGAGATGGACTCGCTAATGAAGGGTTCCGTAGCAGCACTAGCAAGTAATTTGATTTATGACGTTTAAAAATAGAACTACTGGCTAGATCTCATTCAAACCAATTTTCGTTAGTAGTTTGTATAGTAATACACATCATATATTTTTTTCAGTTTTATCATGCCCATATTTTAGAAGTTACGGGGGGGGGGACACATTTTACCACTTTGGAAAAGTCTCTCGCGCAAACTATTCAGTTTTGAAAAAAATGATATAAGAAACCTCAACATCATTTTCAAATACCTTTTGATAGATACCCCACACGTATAGGTCTGATGAAAAAAAAAATTTTGAGTTTCAGTTCTATGTATGGGGAACCCTAAAAATTTTGGTTTTTTTTCAGATTTTATTTTAAAATCTTAATGCAGTTTACAGAATACATCTACGCACCAATTTTCAATAATGTAGTTCTTATAGTTTCGGAATAAACTGGCTGTGACATACGGACGGACGGACGGACGGACGGACAGACAGACAGACATGACGAATCTATAAGGGTCCCGTTTTTGCCATTTGGCTACGGAACCCTAAAAAACTCTTTAATAGATTATAAAACTCGTGGTGGCCTAAAGTATCCATCACAAGATGTGGAGAATATGATTAAGAATGATAGATAGAAGATATTAAGAATGAAAATTTTGCAAAATATTATTAACATATATATGCATTTTTAATGGAAAATACCACTGAATCCAGAAAGTTGTGCTTTGAACCAATTCTGCTGATCACGATGCTCAGCATCAATTATTATTAATTAAAGCCGTTATAAAAACATACATAGAAATACGCTCCAAATACTTTGGAAAAAAATGTACAGAAAAAATCACATATAGAAATTATTTGAATAAGATTATTTTATTTAGGAATGAGTAATTTGTTACGCATCGTTACTCAATATTTCTTTTGTTTCTTTCATACATAGATATTTGTAAATAAATATGCATAATATTTTTGGACACATTTGGACTAAATAGCGAGTGTTCTTAAAAAGGCAGGCGTCAGAAGTATGAAGAATAAAGGGCATGTATGAAAATATTCATAGACGTAAACAAAGCTACAGAGATTTGCCAGGATCGTACGAAGTGGCGATCGATAGTCTCTGCCTACGCCAAAGGGAACTAAGGGCGTGAGAATATGTATATGTATGTTTAATAGTTTGTTTTTGCCCAGAGACGGCTACGGCTACTTCGTATATGCTAGATGTTTTTGTTAAATGGAACATGATTTAGACAGTGAGGTTTATTTAATAAAGTTAAATAATATTTTTCTAACTGAAAGGCTTTAGTATCATTTGTTTTTTTTTTATTATTATTTTTGTTACCTGTTACATAAGTAGTTTTAGGTTTACTTTTAAATATTTTTTAAGTATTATTATATGTCCAGAAGTGAGAATAATGTGTTAATTTTTAATTATTAAGAGTTAATCATTAATATTTCTATAATAATAATTAATAATGAAAAATACAAATATTTTATTTCTTGAAATGGCTATTTCTGTTACCGCTGCTGTTCATTGTGGTTTTTGACAAGCCAACAAATGGCGCAATAAATGAAGGTTAATAGAATAAAAAACAGTAAACCCACTATTTACAAAGCAAGCGCTCATTTTTTTAAATTAGTTACTGGCTTTACGCCCTCAACGTCACATGTACGGATTGCATGATTTAGGCTGTATCAGATTTAGCATGAGAAAGACACTTTTTCTTTACGAAAACTACGGCTTATTCCGTTTATCCACCCTAAAAAATCCTCCCTAAGTCGGATATTCGGAAACGCATGTCCGATTATCCACCCTGAACTTGGTGGATATCCGGAATGCATATAGTATGGTTCTTCCGATTTTTTACCCCAAGTACAGTAATTTACAGAAACAAAATGGGTCCAAGAAACATCGTGAACATTATAATACTTAAGATAAACATACCTACTTTCTTACTTACAGTTTGAATAAAAATATCTTACAAACTTAGGGTCTTTTATCTGTAAATGACTGTACGTAGGCAGGGTAGAAAATCGGAAGAAACATTTTATTATGGATTCCGATTATCCACCCCGTTCAGGGTGGATAATCGGACATGCGTTTCCGAATATCCGACTTAGGGAGGGTTTTTTAGGGTGGATAAACGGAATAAGCCAAAACTACATGTACTAGCCATAGCTACTATGTTTCAGCAATTACTTTAAGTTTTTTCGAAGCACGAATTGTAATCACCATTTTTATATTAATGGACCACCCAATGCAGAAATCTAAATATCTATTATTTTTTTCTAAATCATAGGGTTAGCACGACCAAATTCTTCAGCTATAATATTATAGATAAAAAGTATTGATTACTGGCCAACACTAGTCGGCCATTTTGGTTTCAAAAATAGGCAGGATTTTATGTACTTTATGCATACTTTATGTTATCTCCATATACTTCACTACTCAAAGTTATAAGTGACTAAAAGATGAGATGACTTGATGGATTGGTTGGCCGTTTGGTTGAAATGGAAATTAATTACCATACTTCTTTTATTTCACAATCTAATCCGTAACCATTTATGAAGATAATCTGTGAAGTGAACTGTCATGTTGTTGCGTTGATATTGTTGTAGTTTTAATAAGGTCCTAAAAAAGCTTTTTTTGTCAAAAGTCTCTAGTAGTCATTTATGTTCTTACCATATATGTACTAATAAAAAACCGTAGATAAGTCATGCGCGCTCATAAGTGGCACTTAAAAAACAGGCTAAATGGCTCATCTGACTTCAGTCGCGCACTAGCTGCCGTTTGTTTATCAAAATAATCAAGAATTAAGTCGTTTGTGATGAGATTTTTCACAAACTATAGTAGAAAAACTACCAAAATGATGAGATTACTTATCATTCGTGAGTACTATAAATTTACAACGTTTTAATAATAATTTATAATAAATCGTGTGTATAGGTCTTAATTATTTTTTGTCAAACCGTCGTCGTAGTGTCATATTTCACGACAGTACAGAGAAAATATGTTTATCTCTTTTTAGCGCTTGCTTTAAGATGTGCTATCTCGCCTACATTTCAAATGTATTTCTTGGTGTGTTGTTTGGATATATTTCTAGTGGTGTGCGTTCATCTGCCGCAATCGGTGCCACTCGTAAGCCCCGGTTTCCTTGTGACCTATCTAACGTTTTTTAATCTATGGTTCTAACAGTTTTATATATGACTAGCTGTGCCCGCGACTTCGTTCGCGTGATTGTCGAGAACAAAAAAACGTCGTTTAGTTAAGAGTATATGACCTTTTTGATGATTTAGATAAGAGTCCTGACTTTTGGTATAGTTGATTACGTCAAGGCTTCTCTATACACTATGTTTGCGGTGGAATTACCCGGAGCATATACAAAAAGGTTGTTTGGGTTGCTAACACGTGATAGAGAAACATAGAGTTGGCCGTGTGAGAAACAATCAAAAGTAAGGTCTACACCCGCAACGGATAGCGTCTGGCCTTGGGCTTTATTAATAGTCATAGCGTAACAGAGGCTTACAGGAAACTGCACACGTTTGAAAGTAAATGGAAAATTATTGGGGATAATAGGTATCCTGGGAATGAAAACAACATCACCGGAGCCGTAACCTGTTAAGATTTCGGCTTCAATGACATTTCGTTGGAGATTTGTCACTCTCAACCGAGTTCTGTTGCATAGTTTTGGTGGGCTTAAATTTCTGAGTAGAATGATTGGTACTCCGACTTTTAAATAAATTTTGTGTGCTGGAAGACCTGGTGTATTTAGAGAGTCTAAAAATTCTACTGGATAGTGAGTGGCATCTCCTACTTCCAAAACCGTGTTAATTGATAAATATTCCCTACTTTCTCCAGAAATATGTACTAATATTTGAGAATTTATTGCTGCTGCTTGGTCATTGCGAGGTGCCAAAATAGCTCGTTGGCATAGCCAAGCAGCGTCATGGTTCGAGATCTCTGATGGATCTCCGTATACAGAGGAAATGAGTTCCTGCTGTGAGGCAACAGGAGAACACAGACTTTCGACTAATAAACTCCTATACTTGTAACTATATCTTGTATAGCCATCAAAGACCTATTATGGCAGCTTTCACGTACTTGGTCAGAAGTTTCACTATTTATATTTTGCTGTCTCAAAAAATCTTGGGCAAACGCGTCTTTATATTTTTGCCACAACTGCCCAGCGTCCGATAGGCCACAAAATGTCAACAAAATGGCAAATAAATGGCGCAAACGATGTGGACTATCACTGACGCATGCTTCGGCTAAAGCATCATCCCAATGCTGATCGCCATCTAATAAATGCCGTGCGCGGCAAGCAGCTTGAAATGTGGGATATTCTATATCGTCCACTTTGCGGAGCTCAGCAAAAGAAGTAGGTCCTCGCACTGTGTGAAGGAGAAGGCGTAAATAATAACACTCTGCATTATTTGGGTGCACCGTGTATACTCTTCCAATCACGTGTTCTTTAAAAATGCCGCTCTCACCTTCTACGGCAGTTCCACGTCTCCTGCGATTAAAAACACCTCGCTGCTTGTTATAAGTATAATAATGTGGCACTTCATTGTACAACAGAGACTTAGCGAAATTGTCTCTACCGCAAAGGCGAAAAAATGCTAGCAAGGTGGTTTGTCTTGGGTTGTTCATTTTTTCTGCCACATTTTCTGGCTGAAAGTAAACTCGCTGCCCGCCTTCTAGGTGCACGTCAAGAGGGATGACTGGCGGATACCTTTCATGAATAGGGAAACTCAAAATGCGCCAAACCGCCTCCGAAGAGCTTATGTATCGGCCAGATTGATACCTTGTCACTTCATCAAATTGGTTGTTATTTCTCAGTGCTATCATGGCTTGATCACTACCTTTATTTACATATTTACATATATATTTTATAGATTCGACGCTATTACAAATTTCAACATTAATGTGTGCTTGAAAAGCTTTTGACAAAACTGGAGAATACGGTACCACCCAACTATTATCTAGAATTATTTCTTGTCCACGGAATCTGATAGTAGCTGTGAAACCACCTTGTGACGGTGATCTTCGCCGGTATTGCGGATACCCATTTTCCCCAGCCATAGTTAGTTCTTTAAGTGCTCTGGGGTATTTTTTTGAGCATTGACCATCTTTCATGCACGGTGATTCCCTGTTTAAGACGCCACATGGCCCGTGAACCATATGTGTTTTTATTATATCATGCAAAATCGGATCTGCATTATAGTCCGGAAATTCTGCACTTATGACACTGTCTATAATATCGGGACGAATTTTTTCTTCCAGCCACAGAAGAATGTGCGCGTGAGGTAAACCACGCTTTTGCCACTCGACGCTATACATAAAACAAAGAGTTGAACCGAAAACTTTCTCCTTTGTAAGTAGATTAATCAAGACTTTGAGTTTTAAATGAAAAATCCTAGCAATAATATCATGTCTGTCGTATGATGCCTGTCCTGTAAGAAGTGCCTGGCTAATCTCCGTCCACTTTGGATTTGTTGTAAATGTTATAAAAAGGTCCGGCCGGCCGTATTTACGGACGTAACAAAAAGCATCTTGCGTTCGTTCGTGCATATACCGCGGACCGCCTGTGAAACTGGATGGCAAAATAACCAATCGACCCAAGTCTTCGACGTTATTATCTGATTGCATCCCGCAAGTGCACGTATTCTTCAACGCGTAACCGTCGCTGGTTAGTGCGAATATACACTAAACGTTCAGTTTCTATTTTTGCGTACATGTCCACAATAAATTGGCTGAACAAACCACGAAAACGTTGCAAATATACGAAACTGTTTTGCCTTATTTGTAAAAGGTAAGAATAGTACTGTTGAGCAGATATTTTTTTTTGATAATTAGTGACTCTCGTAGTAGGATTCACTTGGTACAGCCCAAAATTGTACCCATCTTCACCATGACAATAAATTAGTGGATATTGCAGGGCGTCGTTAGCTCGGTGGGTTTCCAAAATGCGTTGTAGGCGATCGTCGCGTGTACGCAACACAATATCACGCCTCTCACACTCCTGGTCGACTAAAACAACTGCAACTTCATCTGCGACGGGTGCATTGTGTCTTCCACGGTGTTCACCCACAGGACGTCTATCGGCACTTATAACAATTTTGAAATCATTGCTGCCTTGTGGAATTGACTCCAATGCAGCTTTGAATTCACGAACGTACTGGTTAACGTGATGCAGCAATTCTTGAAGTTGAGCCAAAAGCTGAGCATTGAGCTGGGGAAAATTGTGATTTCTAACATTAAGCTGTTGCGTGTAATCGGATACAAAATAAATTTGGAGAAATTTGGGCTCATTTTCTGGCAGCAAAGATCCAATAAGGTGATAAACTTGACCTTGTACTTTGAAGGTTGGCATGAACGGTCCTTCCGTTACTTGTTTTGCCCCAAAGGAAGTCATTTGGAAAGCACTGTTATATAAACGAATATTATCCAAAAAATGTTTCGACTGGGGATGATCGCCATTAAGGAGACTTTTAAGTAAGTGTGGTGGATCTTGGAAATTTGAAAGAACAATTTTTCCATTTGAGCAGCACATTCCGTCTGTCTCTTTCCTCCATTTCAAAGCATGACAAAAATTACAAATTTCTCTCATGTCACCCACGGAAGTAAAGCCAGCATAATTAGTTCTAGACGAATAAGTGAACCCTGATTTTTCCCTATTGTCCCAAGGTAATAAAATATTTGCATCGTCATATTCCATGGACTCATCAGCTTCGCTATTTGTTTCTCTATGCATATGGTATCGAGCTCGTTCCATTTCTAGGCGAGATTGACGTTGTTCTGCTGTTTCCGCTCTTCTTAGTTCATCTATTCTTTCCCTTTCAGATGCAAGATAACTTTCATTGTTTCTTTGTACACCTACATAGTTATGTCTAGCTATTTGTAATCGTTCTTCTCTTTGGGAAAGAGATTCAGACTCGCGCGAGAGAGCGTGATGCTCTCGATCAGATAACAGACGTGCTTGGCGTTCCTCGATACTCTCTTGAGAACGCAAAGTCGCGGTCCGAGTTCTTTGCGAACTTAAGCGCGACTCCCTTTCTGTGAATGTCTCTGACTCGCGTGAGAGAGAATGGCGCTCCCGATCAGCAGACAGCCGGACTTCGCGTTCCTGGATACTCTCTTGAGAACGCAAAGTCGCGGTCCGAGTTCTTTGCGAACTTAAGCGCGACTCCCTTTCTGTGAATGTCTCTGACTCGCGTGAGAGAGAATGGCGCTCCCGATCAGCAGACAGCCGGACTTCGCGTTCCTCGATACTCTCTTGAGAACGCAAAGTCGCGGTCCGAGTTCTTTGCGAACTTAAGCGTGACTCCCTTTCGGTGAAAGTCTCGGACTGTAGTGAGACGGCATTTCTCTCTCGAACAGCTGACAGCCGTACTTCGCGTTCCTCGATGCTCTCTTGAGACCGCAAAGTCGCAGTCCGTGTTCTTTGTGAACTTAAACGTGACTCCCTTTCGGTGAACGTTTCAGATTCACGTGAAAGAGCGATGTGCTCTCGGTTAGCAGATAAACGTACTTCACGATCTTCTTCCGATTCCTGAGACCTACTAAGTCTCATCCTTTTCGCATTTCGGCTACGCAGCGAAAGGTTAGTTTTTCTTTGAGGCATTTTCAAGGAAAATTAACAATAAACAAATAACAATAAACAAAACCAACAACACTTATGACTGAATAGTCTACAAACTTAAAAGAACGGTGCGTCGAAAAGTCTAGTACGACAACGTATCGTCTGTTGGTGGTTGTGATTCAACGAATTGACAACACTAACTTACTGTAAAACGATTGGCACTATTGGATACCAACTACGAACTACGAAGTACTATCAATGTAAATAATTTTTATTTGAATTTCGAAGTAAATAAAATCAATATTTATTTCGTACTTCCAATCAATGACCAAACGAAACCAAAATAATTTTCCAAGCAACCAAATACCAACTACGAAGTAAATAAAATTCAACATTAACTTCGTACTTCAAACCAATGACCAAGACCAAACGAACGAAACCAAAATAATTTTCCAAGCAACCAAAGAAATTTAACAACACACTCAAGTATTTTTAAGACACCTAGCGAAACCTATTTGTCTAGTTAACACGACATAGAGTAAGTTTATATACTCTAATAAAGAAGAAATCATACCGCGATGTAGGAATTACCAACAGCGCCATCTATTGATGAATATGCAAATTACGGCAAGTACTATACTGAATTGAGTAACGTAATATTTTTCTTCTTGAACTCACAAAATTAATCATATCTTTTGATAGAGTGAACCGATTTCGATGAAACAAAAACTAAGTTATACCTCAAGTTACGTATATTTTTTGTATATAAACATTGTCAGCATTGAATTCGTAGATTTTACGTGCTGTGCGCACAAACAAACATATAAACAGACAAACAGACAAAAATTTAAAAAATGATGGAAATGGGTTCTTTTACTTATCTTTTCACACGCTGGCTATTTTTTTTTTCAATTTCTTCAATGTACAAAAATGACTTTTCTATAGATTTATTATATGTATAGATGATCACACTGTGAAAGTGTTCAACGTGTTTTTTTATGGTTATTAAAGTCTACGTGATAAACAAATTAATATACGTTTAATAGTCAAATCTTTACTTGTTGTTTGTTCATTATGCTTTTAGGCCAGAATACTTGACCGACCATCAGTATATGTACCAAAATAAAACTTCGACTAGGATCTAAAATTGTGCCGTACACATACGGACGGAATTACGAATCAAAGTAAGTTATTCGTCAACAAAGTATCCGCCAGCCGTTTATATCAGGCTACTTAATTCCTTATAAAGTTATTTCTTTTCAGCGAATAAAGAATGGCTCAATCTGACTCGGTATACGATAACGGCACCTCGCACTTAGCTGATTATATCGGAAATATGCTTGTTACACCTACATTACACAGTTGGAGTTATTTACTATGTTTACGACTGTTTTTACTAATTACCTATAATCGTTTTACTACAAAAAAGGAGATGCGTTTTTAATCGTAATTTATTTAAAGAATAAATGTCTGCACATGATGCTTATTTGGTTCCAACGCTTTTGTATGGTAACGAATGTTGGATGTGGCATGAAAGAAGATTGAATGCAGTAGAGATGTGGTCCCTCAGAAAACTTTGCAATGTTTCGTTTTCTGATCGATTGACAAATAATGAGATTTGTAAAGGGTGCCGCGGTGTAAAAGATGATATTCTAATACATAGGAAAGATTAGATTGTTTGGGCACATAGAGAGGATGTATGATAGAATAAAAAGATATCTTGGTAAAAGAGATTTATAGATCCAATGTGGAAGTTAATGATGAAAAAGGCAGGCTTCCGAACTGTGAAGAATAAAGGGTGTATGAAAAGATTATTTGATGTAAACGAAGCTAGCTTTGCTATGATCGTACAAAGTGGCGACCGATTGTCTCAACTCAACCTACCACCATGGGAAGAAATTTTTGGTATAATGTGATATCAAACTTATAATCTTTCCAGATATTCATTGTCAAAAGGATACGAGTCGATTCGTTTACTTATAGACTAAAGAAAACTTACATTGATACTTAGATCGAGAAAAGAATCAAGCTCGCTCTAAGAATTCTCAATCATATGAGTTAAATAGTTGTCATAATTTTCTTAACTTGCCCTATAAGATGTCACGAATATGATAAAATTGAACATGAGTATTTTGTATCTTAACCTTTATTACAAAGTACTTATAACATACATTTTATTTATACAAAAATGTAGACCCTTGAACGCTATTTATACCGCTCTGGGTTAAATAAGAAATGACGGTTAAATAAGAAATGCTTTCCTGGGCCAATACTTTACTACAATATGCATAATTAAACAGTTTGACCCTTTGGAACTTCGATCAAATATGAAAGGTTTAGAGTCATAAGTTAGGAAAACATTAATCTATACTAATATTATAAAGCTGAAGAGTTTGTTTGTTTGAACGCTAGGATCTCAGGAACTACCCAATCAAATTGAAAAAATCTTTTTGTGTTGGATAGTCCATTTATTGAGGAAGGTTTTAAGCTATATATCATCACATCACGCTGCAACCAACAGGAGCAAACTATTAGCGAATAATGTTGCAAAAACGGGGATAATTATTCATACTAAGGCTTCCGTTGTGTGCGCTGCGTAAACGCTTTAAGTTACTTAAAAAAATGTATTAAATAATTATTTCTCTTTAAATGATCTAAAAAAATGCCAGCGACAGTATATGTCTAACTTTTAAGTTTCACTTACTATAACCATTTTTATGGTAAATAAATTTGGTCGAATTTAATGCATAATTGCCATAATGTTTTATCAACATAATATTAATCTTTATCCAAATAAATATGTTGTTGATTGAGAGTATTTAATTGAGAACAAAATTGTCCTTGACATCACTTAATTTAATTAAACATCTTAGAAGATAATACAATTTTTAAATTACTCCGTAACAAAATTTACACGCGTGCATGAAGCGCAAAGACAAGACGCTGCGCTGGCCGGCGAGCGAGGTCACCTGCGCGAGAAGCTAATCTCAGGGGGTGCGGCCCCCCCGCGGGCGCGGGGAAGCGCCTGCGCGCCGATCGAGCGGCCGTCTCCCCGACACGCGACGCCGCGTGCGCGCGTTTTAAAAACATACAGTAGGGTAAGCAATACAGTTATTGCCTTATCCTATTAATATTATAAATGTGAAAGTTTAGATGTTTGTGTGTTTGTAGCTAAATGAAGACTAATTCACAGAACGTATTTAAAATAAAATTTACAGGAAGCCAGATAATGATCCCAATTAACACAATAGGACACTTTTTATCCCAGAAAAATTAAGCGATCAATATTTTTTTTTAAAAATGGTTAAACAGACTAAGAATCAATGCTCAGCCGAAACTACTATACTTATAAACTTAAAATTTGTAAAGTGAAAAAATTGTGAGGACACTACGAAAAACACGTTTTTTCTCATCGCATGACAGAGACCCTCAACAGGTCAGTTAAATATTTCAGTTTGACGACGTGAAAGTCTACACTTTTAACAGTACGAAGTCTGTGGGGTCAGCTAGTATTTTATAACTGGTTAAAATTAGTGGTTCATATTGTTTTGCAGATATTATTGATGTATTTTTTGAATTAATTTCGGTGATATATTTATAATGGATATGACCAACGTTTTTTTTATACGCCAAATGAATCTACACTGTATTTTTACTTTTTTCATAACTTGAAAAATTAATGAAATATTTAGGTTCAAACTGCGCATTTCGGCCAACGGAGTTAATTATGCGGTTGGCACGGGCAAAGTGACGATGTGACGTCACAACCCAGCTATTCGTCGCTCAAGCTTGCGTACGCATGGGGTTTTTACAGTTTTATGATACAAAATGGCAAATAAATACTGTATTATGCCTAAGTGTTACAACTCTGCAGTTATGCTACCTAATAATCTAATTATACATTTTTAGTTTTTAGCCCTTTTGTGAAATTGCATGTGCGCAACAGGGTCCATATTTATTACTGTACCGTGATTACACCAACTATTTGTACACGTATGCTATGCAATAAATGTTTAAGTTTGAGTTTAAAGCACTAGATAAATCCTTTTCCTTGCTGCGTAGTGCTGGCATAGAAAAGCACTACCCCTCTTCCGGTGGCTGAACGTAAGAGACGACTAAAGGTATTGGTGCTTTTAAGGGATATTTGGGGGATGAGGTTGGAGACCAATCACCAACAACCCATATTTTACTATCTTTTCCCCACTTGTCTTTCCAAAAGTGGCTGAATAATTTCTAATTCCTTAGCTCTGGCTACGCCATCTGGGGATTTATAGTAGTAATTATTATATAGTATGTATAAAAGTTTTTGTATGTGTCTATTATTCTTACCTATTATAGGAGACTATCAAGACCCACTGAAATATAAAATAAAATATAATCATACATCCATACATATAATTACGGCTATAAATCTCTAGAAGAGGTAGCCAGAGCTGAGGAATTAGAAATTTCACAACCACTTTTGGAAAATTTTGTGGAGAAAAGATAGAAATATAAAGGTTAAACTACATCGCCCAAAAATCCAATAAAAGAACCATTAGCGTTAGTTGCCTTTTACGTACACCCATCGAAAGAAATGTGGTAGTGATATTCTAAGCTAATACTACACAGCAATACAAATAAAATCACGGATATAAAATTGAATAAGGGTGGCCAAATCAGCATTAAAATTTTTTAGCTACTTTTGGAACTTGAGGGCGGAAAAGATTGAATAATAAAGGTTGTTATTTATTGGTGATGGGTCTCCAGCTGCTGGTTTTCACCCTTGTGAAGAAACGATTTAGTTGCTATTCTGTGCCGACAGTACATGGATAATATAAAAAAATCACCAACAACAATAATCCTCTGAAGAATTAATTCTTCTCCATTTCTATAAGTGGTTATAAGCCATTTTTAAGCTTTTACTTCAGCTATCAGGCAGGAAGTTCTTGTAACAACTAAACTCTCAAAACTCATACGTTCACACAGTTACCCACGTAGAGGTTGGCAGAAGTACCTATCATTTATATTACTGTATTATAAACGAGCATAAAAAAATTATAAATTAAGAAACAATCGCACAATTCCCAACGGACCGACTTCGCGCAGTGGCAATAACCGGCCGGCTCACGGGTTGTGACGCCAAATAAAAAAGTGCGCGAAATCTAATGATTTGAAAACGGGGTTGAACTTCTCGAGGTCGCTGCATCGGAAATACTGCATGTATTGACGTGAAATAAAAACTATTGTAATGCACATGGTATATACTAAAGTTTCAAGTACATTCGATGCAGATACTTTGACCCATTTGTGTTCTCTATTAAGGGGGATCATTATCAATTTAATAGCTTTCAATAATGCACGGTCATATGTCTTATAAGTACATGCATACATACATATATATATATATATATATAGATATTAAAAAATAAGACCCCGATATGCTTCGTAACGTTCTGGCCTATGTCTGCTAATAGACAACACTAGTGGGTAGCCCTGGCGCGACTACGTCGCATCCAATAAAATGAATTTATTTTGAAATTTTCCGACCAATCACAGCGCAGCTCTTTTGAATTTCTAGTGAATTCTTCTGATTGGCCGTTTTAAAAAAAATCCGATCAATCACAGCGCATCTCTGATCGACTAAAGTTTGCGCGCGCTTATGACACCCAAGCAAAGTCTATGGGCCAAAATCGAAACTCTGAAATTCTGTAACAATTAACTTAATCCAGTTACATCAGATGTCTGAATTTTGTGCACACCACGGCCGCGAACTGTACAAAACGATACCTGAACCAAATTTCTAGCTTAACTCATCGCGTCACAGGCTTCCGGGCAAGAAAGAGGCTTGCAGAAATAATATGTTTTCGATTTATGTTGCAAACACTACATCTGTCGCTGTAGGTAGTCTGACAACTTAAGGGCGTCCCCCGAAAAATAGGTTGATATTTATTGTTTTGAAATTCTATAAAGTCTGATTTGATGATATTGATATGACATGAATAAAATATATGTTGGTGATTAGTTCATGGTGTTAAAATTTGATGTTTAACATTTTAATAATTTGTTGAAAATTATGATGAAAAAAATTGAATAGGAACATGCTTTGTTTTCATAAAAACCGTATAGGCTCCACTGGCATAACTTACATGTGAACTCATTATGTGTCTATATACGCGTAGCTTTAAGATATGTAACTTTTCATTAAAACATTATAGTTATTCAATAAAACTAAATAAACTACATTTATCCTGCGCGCGCGTTTGTCCGTCCCTGTCACTCTCAGTAAATTTGACGTAAGAGTGAGCGCAATAGCTGCAAAATGCGGGGAGGCCCTTAACAAATTCAACGCGCAGAAGTGGACCGCGAGAATGATACGACTGTTTGACAATTAAATATTAATTTTGTACAATTATCATTGCAATCAATTGCAAGATCTAGTTAGTGAAACAGTGCTTAATGTTAGTTATTAAGGTGTACTACAATGAAACGATGATCTCTTTAACACAAATGTATTTCGACAGGCCGATATATATATTGAAGTCAGTGAAATGACAAACGAGCATGAACCATGTAATTCAAGGGCTGATGTGGGACAGGACGTTTCCTCGTCACCTGTTACCGAAGTGGAATCTACACCATTGGAAACAGTCTCATCACTCACTCATCACTCTTTATCGTGTGTTAAAACCACGAAAAGACTTTAATTATTAAGGGTTGTAGTTAAGGGTTGTTTTGCACTATGGGGGAGGAATGTTAGGGTTTATAATAATGCACAAATGTCGGGTACTTTTGTATTGGAATGAGAGCTGCCTCGTCTCATATATATATGATCGGGTGTCATTTCACTGACTTCAGTATCCGCGGTAGGAGTCGATAGTAACACTATAGGAGGAAGACAGTCCTGGAACTCGTCACAGTCGTCCTTCCTCGCAATTTCGTATGTCTCTCGTTGCGTTCCCCTCCGATGTGAGATGTGACACCGGTATACCACTTTTGTCTTCTAACAACTGATTTATATGTTTTTTTTTTAGAAAATTTTTACTATTTGATATTTTTATTTAGGTAGAATTTCCTATTTTCTTATTTTCCACATCATTAGTCCAGAAAATTTTATCATTTCAAAAAAAAATCTTATTGTACGGACTAGTCGCGACTGCGCCACTGTTAGTTGTTGAGGTGTACTACAACGAAACGATGTTCTCTGTAGCACAAGTGCATTCCGACAGGCTCTCTATATAAGACGACGCAGCGTCTCCCTCTAATACAAAAGTATCCGACATTTGTCCATTATTATAAACCCTAACACTAACCATGTAAAAAAAGCACTATTTGGCCGGGCCGTTTTTCGTGCTTTGTTAGTGTATTTTTGGTATATATGATCGAAGTTTGATCGAACATTTAACTCACTCTATTTTTAATACATTAGAGACATTAACGCGTTAAGGCGATAAGTCCGCCTTTGTGTACATATACTGTTGTACCTATTCTGTAATATGCTGTTTGTGTGTTGTTTTGTATGCAATAAAGTGTTTAAATAAATAAATAAATAAAACTCTATAGTGTAAAGTAATATTCGTATGTGTTTTTCGCAATGTACTCTCATTTATAAACCCTTTAGGAAAGCGGTGTCAATCTGTGTTTTCGGTTGTAAAGTAAATCTTAAATACACTTACAAACTACTATCATTGTTTTTACAAAATTAATTGTCGACTTGAAATGGTAAAACTAGTACTAAATCACTTTTAGATTGAAGTTTTCCTCTTGACACCAATAATTACTTATAAATCTCGGTGGTCCACTGGACTGGGGTTTGCGAGCTGATAACGAGCACTGAGGACTCGAAAACTAATTATGTTGGAACTTCTGTCCAGAGAGGACAAACTGTACGATTTCATTCTCGAACAATTTAAGCAAGTTTGGAAATGGTTATAGTATCACTTAATGACTTAAATGACTTTAATACTATACTCCTGAATGATCCTGTAAATAACATGATTGGGAAAATTACTATAGCCTAAAATGTAGCTTGGGTAAATGCTTGAAGAGTCGTTAATTCGAAACGAGATTAGAAGCGATATAGCCCAAAACAATATTTTTTTTTTATTATTTATATACCGTGATAGCTCAGTGGCAAGAACATACATAAACATATACTCACGGCTATAAATCCCTAGAAGGTGTAGCCAGAGCTAAGGAACTAGAAGTTCCTCTGCCACTTTTGGAAAGTTGAGTGGGGAAAAGATGGAAAAATAAAGGTATTTGGTCTCCAACCGCATCGCCCAAAATCCCTTAAAACCCCCATTACCGTTAGTCGCCTCTTACGTACACCCACCGGAAGAAATGGGGTAGTGTTATTCTAAGCCGACACTACACAGCAAAACACGTAATAACACTCGCCTATTAAACAGTGGAGTGGGTGCAAAAATTCTACACCAATATGACTTTTCAAAGTTACGTGTGGTCATCATTTATCATGGATGTTAACGGTTAGGGATATCGAGAAGATAGTATAGTAAAGTTGTCCTTAGTCATGTGACAGTGTATTCGTACAAAGCGTTGACAGGACTGCACCCTATCACGCAAATGCACTCTAAATAATGTCACGTGATGTTCAGAAGTATTGGTACTTCTGCCACCCCTTCGGGAATTTATGGCGTGATCTTTTGATTCTTGAGTCTTTGAATTAATAAAAAGCTGATGTAAGGCCTTTTTATGCCTGGTTAATACTCTTTGTAAGATTAAATAGCCTATTCGTAAAAGTTGAAAATTACCCTAATTCTATAGCGAACCTTTGTGACTTGTTTGAAGATCAAATTTAATTTTGAATAATTAAATTTTCCTATAATCCCTGAAATTCTTAATTTCCAAATTGTCAAAGAACAGTATACATGTTAGGACATTGGTTAATCTGAGCTTCTACTTAACGTCAATAAAGTGAGGTGTGAATCATACATAAGATTCCTGTAGTTACGGCTATAATTCCCGAAAAAGAATTGCCAGATCTTAAGCTAGATATTACTAATACACTTTCGACAGTTAAGTGAGAAGAAGAATTTTGAAAATGGATGGTTGGTGAGGGTGTCCAGTCACATTGTGGAATGGAATAGATTAGTGTTTTTCTAAGCCGACTCAGAAAAAGAAGAGATTCAAGACGTGAAAGGTTAGTGCAAAAAAAAAGTTTAAATTAAAAATTACTTTAATTAAACAAAGTAACAAAGGGTAGGTAAGTTTTATTATCAACTTGTATATGTCGTAGGATGATTAGGTGTTTAGGTTTTTTGCAAAAAAACCTAGGGATTTTGCAAAAACACTACTCGCCTACTCCTGTTCTGATTGGTTACACAAGTTAACATAAGTGGTTCCATGTTTTTCTACATCAAGTAACATTTGTGAAAATAACCTTTGACACTGTTTATAGATACTTAAAACCTTTGTGTTGTGTGCTGAATTGCTCAAATTGAAAGCAAATTATGAGATATAAAAATTATGATAAATTGTTCCGAAGGTTTCACAATTAATGTAATTTCAAAGCAGCGAGCGGTAAGGTCAGCAGAGTTTTAACGTTAATGATATTAGCAAAGTGAGCTGATAGAGCTTAAAACATTTTAGGGATATTGGTCATCGATAATAAAAACATATTGTGGCAGCAGATTTGGTTGTTATATATAAATTAATCTTTATTGTAATTTCAAACTAAAGTTAGTAAAAAATAAAGTAACCTTTACCTAACTTCTCCGTTTTGATAGCTTGGCCGTTAATACATGACAAGACATAACAAATGAAAATTCAAATTTTCATTGATAAATGAAAAGATCAGCAATATTTATTTTCAACTATTTTGACATCTTTGAAATGTAACTACAGACTGGGATAAAATTATATTTGGGACATATACATTGAGTGCCTCTACCACCCTTACGGAAAATTCGATGTAATCGATTAGTTGAAATAAACTGCTACAGGAAGATACCCGATAATCTTAAAAGTGATAAGCAAAATAATTTGTTCATTCGAATGAAAAGATTCGGCGGGGCTATTTCGAGAATCAATTTAATTGATTGTGATTATTCCGAACTCTTGCCAAAACCAGGAAAACGGTTAAATTTATTTATAAATTCAAACGAGTTTCTTCAACAGATTTTTTGTAAACTGAAAATATTATTGATAGATTGATAATTGAATCACAAATGGACGGACTGCTAAAAATAAGGTTTCAAGGAATATTCAAAAAACATAGTTTTTAGTTTTGAATAGTTGTTTAAAATTAGTTTAAAATTGATATGGTAAGTTTTTGATAACTTTTGGTAAGTACAGTTCGTTAGGAATCCATGTTTGTAAAGTGTAGGTAGGTTATTACTTTATTAATGTAACTAGCTTTTTGCCCGCGACTTCGTCCGCGTAGACTTTATTTTTTGCATCCGGTTTACATTCAAAATACCGAAACACTATCTCAACTTCTGTTTTTATATTTATATGCCCGCGGGCGTTGTAAAGGATATAAAGGACATTGAGGCTTTTCAAGTGATTGTTGGGCGATGCAGTTGGTGACCCATCACTAATTACCTTTATTTAACTACCTTTTCCCTAGTCGTTTTCCAAAAGTGGATGAAGAATTACTTTCTCTGAAGCAATGACTACCCAATTATGGAATTTATGGCCGTTAGTACATACTCATGAATGATTGATAGATGAATTTCATAAATTTAATCGCACCAAGTTTTATGTTCCTAGATACAAAAATGTCAAAAATCTCTAGATTAACTTTCATTTACTATATAAACCTCTTAGGGGATCCAAAATAATTGTAAATAGATTTAGAACAAAATCATTGTAAAAAGTTGATTCAACATAATAAACACGCCGCACTTACTTAAAATTATTGCGACAGTCCTAAGCCTGAAAAAGTCTGAAGTGAAGGTTATTTTGAATCTATTATATTATTATTGTCCTGAGATATTTTCGTGACTTGATAATAACGTTACAAAGTCACTGAAATCACTATACTGTGACAACAGTGACAGTCACTATATTATATTAGTATTGAGTAGCCAAGCGTGACTGACTGATTTGGTAACCGAGGTGGCAAAGTCACTGTGATATGTTTGTTTATTATATATTACAGATTTTGGGTTTATATACTTTAATAAAGAACAAAATCATACCGCGATGTCGAAAGTTCAGACAGCGCCATCTATTAGTAAACATGCAAACAACGCCGTGCTTTTTTATAAGGTTTCAGCTGAAAGGTTGAAGGTTGCGTTGCTAAAATCCACAAAGTGAGGATGTCGAGAAGTTTCCGGCCCCTGGCTAAAGCGTTAGATATCATTCCACTTCTTAAACAGTATCTTAAAAATACATCGTTACCACGTTTTAAAAAATACCCAGCGCCATCTCTTGCATACCTCGAAAACTAAATATTACCTTGTTTTAAACAGCACACAGCTCAAGTAAACAATATTTTTGTTATCCCTCGGGAATATCATTATTCCGGGATAAAAGTACTCTATCATTTAATCTGGACTTCTACCTATATGTCTGCAAAATTTCAAAGAAATCGGTTCAGTAGTTGCGGCGTGAAAGCGTCACAAATAAACAAACAAACAAACTCACTTTCCCATTTATAATATTAGTATGGATAGTCACGGGTAAACATCCTAAGGCCTATAACGCACTAGCGGTTGGCCGCCATGCGGCGTGCCGTTGCGGTAGGCCGCACATCGATTAGTACATGAAACCGCACGATGACGACGCACTGATTTGCGGCCAGCCGTCAACCGCTCCGGTTGTTCCAGAGCTGCGACGAGCCGCGCCGGTTGAATGATGCGGCGCGCCGCATCCCCACCACGCACTCGGCGCGGTAGTCGCAAACGCCGCGTCCCGCCCGCCAGTCCGTCGTCGTCGTGTTCAATATTTCTAGAAGCACTGACGATTGCGGCAGACCGCAGTGAGCCAAGAACATACGGTTAGCCGGAATACGGCGTGCCGTTACGGCTGACCGTACACACTGCGGCGTGCCGCATCGGCATACCGCATCGCGGCAAGCCGCTAGTGCGTTATAGCCCTTAAAAGGGGTGACTTAAGTTTCAGAATTAAAAAAATATTTAGCCTCTTTTGGAAGTAGTGTAGGAAGAAATACAACCATGATAACTTAGTGAATACACCACCCACCTATGATGTAGAGAGGCATGGGTTTCAATGCCGAGTAGGGCGTACACTAATCGGATAGGTGTAGTTTATTTAACGTGGTTGTTAACGGTGAGAGAAAACATTGAAAGGAAATCCACATGGCTAAGTTGCATTTAGTCATGTGACAGTGTATCCACACAAAACGGCGATAGGCCTGCCCCCTGCACATGAGTACACCTGACAGTACTCCAAACAGAACGTGGGTACTCTGAACACCAGGCACCAATAATGACACGTGATGTTCCGAAGTATTAATACCTCTACTACCCCTTTGGGATTATACGGCGTGAACGTTTGACGAGTTTTGGGAATAGGATGGTAATAATATAAGTACAATAACTTAACTTATTTAATGTATGTAAAATAACATAACATAACATAAACGTTCACGCCGAATATCCCCGAAGGGGTTGGCAGAGGTACTAATACTTCTGAACATCACGTGACTTTGTCACCTGGTGTTCAGAGTACCCACGTTTTGCATGGACAGTGTACTCACGTGATGGGGGCAGGCCTATCGCCGTTTTGTACGAATTAATGTATGTAATGATCTTATAATTTTCAATAAGATATCTCACGGTTGTTAGATTAATTTAACAGTCACACAGGACTTATTTTTTTAGGTTGAAGTTTCTTAAAACTCGTTTAGCTTTGCTAAGCCGACATTAATGCCTGGAAGTGAAATGTAAATTGATTTTCAAAGCACAAAAAAACCAAGATATGTATAGGATGGGTTACAACAATTCTTAAATCATTTATTAATATCTTTAAAGTGCAGTTTGTTTTCATCCTTTATACATTTTTAAATATGATAATTAGAGAACAAACAACCTTCAACACTTAATTTATTATAATTTTACTCCGTATTCAATTTTAAGTAAAATTATATTCCATTTTGTGGCAGCATGAATAAAGAAAATTTTCAAGTCTTAAGATTTCTAATTACAAGTTCAAAACACAGTTGAAAATACTGCTGAAGAGAAATGACTGCATATTAAATAAAAAGACTATAATAATATCTTAACGCTTTATGTTTGGCAAAGGTGCGGAAGAATCAACACGAAAAGCATCAAGTACGTTTAGTAATGCATAATTTTTAATAGTGATAAGGTGTTAATAATGACGCTCGAGTTAAATTCTTAAGTCGGGCCTAAAAAAGTGCATTTTCTTGAGTCAAATGAGTGATTTATTTATCAAGGTTGTTAGAGGCGAAGGGTGACATCGTAAGGTATCCCGAACTGCTTAGTACTTAGTCTCGTGACAGTGCATTCGCACAATGAGGTGATAGAACTGCCCCCTATTACGAGGATGCACTGTCCTAGCAAAACGTAAATTATCGCGTAAAGTTCACAAGTATAAGTACCTCTACCATCCCTTTGGGGATAAACGGCTCGACCGTTGAGTTGAGTTTAAATGTTATTTCATCGAGTGCCTGAAAACTGGTTTTGGGTATGTTTTCAGAGTGTAGCGAGTTTTTTTTTTGCGATGCTGCAGGGAGTTGGTCGGTTTACGGTCTGCAGCAAGAGCTGGTACTAGTAGTAAAAGCATCGATACACCGAGCTCTGACAAATGTGCGGGCGCTGGTGTTGTCTTTCACCTCTTGTTTGCATTGTTAATCTGACACTGTGCTCCTAGCATACTAGTTTGAAAAAGATATTTGTTACATACAGGTTATTTATGATAAACTTGCACATCAGTGATATTATATTCAATTGACAAGACCTGAATGTACCCGCGGGACCCCTAGATTATTTTTTATTTTGACAGTACACAAAAATAAAAATCTCATTTGTAAATATGAGTTTTATCTGGAACTATAAATATCATAAGAAAACATATTTGCTTCGCCAAGACAGGAACCTGATCCATTGCGTGTAATTCCGAGTTACATAAACATGAGACACATGACTGAGATATATATGTGATTGAGCTTGTAACATGATTAGCAACGTGAGGGAAGCCAGGTTGAGAAGTGTTTTATTAATATTATACGGAGGTTCATAGGAAGGACTTAAATTTCACGGTGTGGTCCCATTAAGTCAGTGGCGGTGTTATAATGGTTTTATGAGCCCTGTTTTGGATAGATAAAGTAAGGAAATTTCTGACGGACGTTAAGCACGAGGCGCTGAATTAAACTATAACATGAACTGTAAAATTAATGGGACGCGAAATATTGTTACGTTACGTTTACTAGGCTCTATCTTATGGACTGTGAGTCCATCTCTCTCTATCCATCTTGTCAGATTTTATACCTGTGAGAATAACTTATTTTCTTGTAATAAAACCTAAGCAATTATTCATTCCAAAGTAAGAAAACTAAGAAAAATTGCAAGTAAAATTGAACACCGCTGTCTTGGAGCAGTAATTAATCTTGCTAATTACAGTAAAATTTCGGTGGAAAATGAGTTTGTGTCGGGCGCTCTGCGGGTCGGATCGGCTCGCCACATTTACACTGTATTAGGATCTGCTTTGTTCTGTGATATCTCGACATCACCGCTATAGTAAGATTGCTCCCGAGATAGGCTTTTAGATTAGGCGAGAACAGATTCAATGGCGACATTACGCACTAATTTACTTTAAGCATTGTCGGCACTTATTACTTCACTTTGAATGGCTTATTTTTTGTGTGTATATGTTTTGATTTGCTTTTAGCTGGCTCTGGATGGAGGGTGAGTTACGGTTAGTTTACGAGCGATTAGTGGTTTCAGGTAAACATATATATTGGAAACAAATTAATATTCTAAAATTAAGATTCCTTGCTTATAATTTTCTCCATGTTTAATAAAATTTAAATATATAATCTATTATTTATTGGCATACAATTACTTAGTATTTTGCAATCTTATGCGTAGGTGCAAAGTTCCATTTCAATACTTTTACAATCATACTTTCTTAAAAATAATACCACAAAACAGGGCATTGGAATTACATTGTACATTGAAGTTACATTATAAAAGTGAGACCGTGTCAAGCTCCGCAGCGCTAGTCAATATAAATTGTGTGATATAGTATCCCGAAAACAATAATTGCTATAACATTCGTGACAAATTCTAAATATATAAGATAGCAAATTTTTGCTTACACTTTGTAAAACCTTATCTTTAACCACATTTCATGTTTTTGTGCACCATTATAGTAAGTATGTTTTTTACATGAATATAAGTAGTTATTATCTGTGACTAGATTGTCGGCTTATGTTGAATCTATTGGGGTTTCTTAGTTCGTAGAATAAAAAACCTATTCAAAATCAATATCGAGAAATTTTTACGATGTGATTTCTTTAGTAATATGGAATTCTTTTTTGACAAAAGAATCCAATAAAGACCTCATCTTAGTTAAACTCATGAAGCTACTAACTAAACAGGAGAGCGTACTCACAAAAATATGGTAAACAAAAATGCAATTTATTACCATGCTATAAAGTTAATTATCTTTTAAAGACTGTCAAGCAGAGAAACGTCCTAGAACGAGAGCCGTGTGAGAGAGAAGTGTGTCCCGCTCGCACGGTTGCCAGTCGAGATTAAGTTCAAAGAAAAACAAATTAAACTTATTTATAGGGAGTATTTTATAAAAAGCAGGTTATTAACTGTTCCTTTTTTGTATTTTATTTTAATTATTATTGTTGCCTATCGATTTGGAGATAAATAATTGGTTAAGTTTGGCAAAAAGGATATTAATATTTGTCACAGGTATCCCCATCGAAACAAGATAAATGTGGTGTCCACAATTTATCATCTGTTTGAGTGTTTTGGAGCTTTTATCATTTAATAGTGATAAATATGGGTTCATGTTATGAAACAATAAATAAAATAACCTGTATCATCTCGAACTTTACCACATGAATGCATTAAACGATTTGAATTTGGTTTTGCTCAAAAAGTGGCTGAGGAAATTTTAATTCTCAAGCACTGGCTACCCATTTTTTTATAATCTATTAATTAAGAATAAATATGTATAAAAAACACGTTGATTTACCAAAAACAATGAATATATGTAAATATAAGTGTTTTTATAATATATTTTTTTATAATGTATGTATGTAAATATAACTAATAAATTAAGGATAAATAAAGGAAAGAAAAATTTCGACACAGGTGGGGATCGAACCCGCGACCTCGGGTATACGCCCCCGTCGCTCTGCCAATTGAGCTACCGTGTCAAAGGCTGCGAGTGCATCAGGTCCCCACATGAGGTTTTCATGAACAAAAACATTCAAAATATGTAAATATAAGTGTTTTTGTATCCTATAGAGGAACTCTTATTAAAACACCAACAGATGGTCACCCTACTTAAAACGAGACACAGTTAGCTAGTTAGCCATCCTTTTTCAGGACACTTTAGGTCGCCAGAGCGCGTTCCTGTTTAAATAATACTTCCATGGTTAAACTTTACGACTTTTCGGATGAATTGGCCGTTCCGATATTCACTTTTCTTTGTGTCTGGCCGAATAATTACACGCCAGGGACACGCTCGAAAAACCAAAAGGCGATATGGAATATGAAGTAATCCATCATTGTCAACAACTGTACACTACGAATGTAATTCCAGATAACCGACATTTTGGCTCAAATCATGCCATATTTACGAAGCTGGAGTGTTGGTGAGTTGAAATATATTTGCAAAATGTTTTCATGAAACCCTTAGAAAGGTCGTGATCCGATCAGATTAACGAGGCGGTATATGGACCGCTGTGCTGTTGAATGGATCGATCTAATAATGTCCACGGTTGGGTCTGCCAATGTTCTCACGATATCTTTCAGCCGCAGGGGATATCTTCTCGTCAGCCAATTACCGAGTGTGTATAATCGGCCCGTTTCCTGACCCTCTCTCTGCTGTCTGATATTTCTACATAAACATAATGAGCACAAAGAAAAGTCCGGAGCAGTACTTTTAGGTCGCATTTTAAATACTTTAGAAATGAGAAAGAATATATTTTTAGCCGGTCAATAAAGCGATGACGGGACCTGATAGTTTCCTTATGTTGTCTTCTTGAAAAATGTATAACATAATACAACACAACATTTTATTATAATTTAGTGTGTGATAATTTAAATACTCGCATTAGTTAAAAATTACATAACAAATTTTATTTGTAAAAGAAAAGTAAGTAAAAGACATTTATTTGGCAAAATTTACATAAATGACAAATAAAAACAACACACAGTAAAAACAAAAAATAACAAAAAAATTAACATGTAGCCCATTGCCAAAATGGTTATCGCCTTAGCATATGTGTCTGAAACGGTATACAGACCATTCCAAGACACGCTGGTTTTCAGCCGACACCTACCAATTTAAAAAGAAAAAACAATAATAAAAGAAGCACTCGTTATAAATGTTTTCTTTCTTTCTTTCTTTCTTTATAGCATAAACACCCAGCAATGAAATTAATGAAGAAATACTAATGAAAAATATATAGTAAATAATGATATAATAGAAATATAAAAATAATAATAAATAAAAAATACAATGAACATGAATTTGAATGTTTTTGACATGAAAACTTCATGTGCGGATTATTACTAATAAATAAAAGATAAATAAAGGAAACTTCCTACTTCCGAATTTATTATAAACTAGTGGATCGTCCCAGCTTCGCACGGATAGCGTTGTTTTTTTAAATATCTGAGGTTTCTTTCTTCAGTCACTGCTCAAGCATTGTGAAATTCAGTGCAATGTTTTCAATTTATTAAATTTATAGCACTCCCTAAACAGTGTGGTTTGGTGATTTTGAATGCGCTTTAACGAACGGTTCAGTATTTCCCTTTATTGGTAAAATTTTGGAATAAAACGCTATGAAGTATTTATAACAATCTAAAAAATAAATCATTACGTGATGTAGGATGCAACTACTTGCGCCATCTAGTATGTTATTATGTAAATTAGTAAAGATTTGGTTTTGGTCACGGGCGCGATGGCTTATTTTATGTATAATTTCGGTGTTTCTCTACCGATTTCTATGATTCTTTTTTTATTGAATAGGTAATAATGTTACCTTTTTTAAATTAGGGATGAGTGAGAGGTTTACAAACGTAAGAGTAAACAAATATAATCAGAATGTTCCGAACTATTAAGCTATCAGGAATTACACGACTTATTGTGAGTCAACCGTAAAAGATAGACATAAACTGTTGAGGATTTTTTTTTAGATAATTTTATGAAGAATATTTCCATCATACATGATTTCTATGTAAGTTTAACCATTAAGGCTGCACACGCGACGGAAGCTTAAAAAATGGAGTAACTTCTCCCGTTTTCCCAAAATTTCCCAAAATTCCCCTTTACTACTCTGCTGGAAAGTATACAAAAACCTGCGCAGGTGTATGAAGAATAATTGTACCAAGTTTCGTTAAAATCCGTCGAGTAGTTTTTGTTTCCATAAGGAACATATAAAACCGACAGACAGACAGACAGACAGACAGACAAAAATTTTACTGATTGCATTTTTGGCATCAGTATCAATCCCTAATCACCACCTGATAGTTATTTTGAAAATATATTTCATGTACAGAATTGACCTCGCTACAGATTTATTATAAGTATAGATTATTTGTACGCACGGGAACGCAAACACTACTTAAAAAGTGTAAAACAAACAAAGGATGGAAGAATTTCGCAACGGAAGCCATTGATTCTATAGCTCAATTGGCAGAGCGACGACAGGGGCGTATACCCGAGGTCGCGGGTTCGAACCCATCCGGTGTCGAAATTTTTCTTCCCTTTATTTATCTTTAATTTATTACAATGAACATTAAGTCAATATAATATATAATAGTATGGGGACAAAAAATATAAGGAAAATATATGTGCTTATTTGGCAGCTAAAGATAATTTAAATATTGTATTTTATTTAACATGTTATTAAAATGACTGCTGATGAATTTGCTTAGTTATGTGTAAATTCTT
Organism: Bedellia somnulentella; assembly: GCA_963576735.1. Lineage (NCBI taxonomy): Eukaryota > Metazoa > Arthropoda > Insecta > Lepidoptera > Bedelliidae > Bedellia > Bedellia somnulentella. Next base: position 8,951,571 of record OY755172.1, on the reverse strand, counting down.
TAAATGGTTGAATAAAACATTTTGGACCTATTTTTTGTCACCAGTGGGCCGCGTATGGGAAATGGTTATTACAAAACTTAACTGAAACTTACAGGGTTAAAAAAAGAAAGTTTTAGAAAATGACACCTTCAAATTAAGAAAGCAGAGATAAACAATCGAGTTAAAAATAAAGTATCCATTTAAATTCAGAAATTGACACTACTACTTATAGGCACATATACCATAATGTATTTTATTAGTAGTGAGTTTTAGAAATAACATGAAGAATCTTAAATTATCTACAATAGTAATAGTGCACCCGGACAAACCAATACAAAACAGTAATAGAAAGCAAATCGTGCCGAACAACATTCGAAAACTTGCTCAATGAAAAGAATAGTAAATCGTCCAAAAACTCAAAGAAACTTTGTGGATCCGCAAACAAAGCGAACTGATATATTCCCAACTTCAAAGAGTTCTTTGCAAACAAATACAGCTTCGAGTATGGGCTTTTAATATGATGAAACACGAGAGAGTATTTCTACTGAGAAGTGCTTACAAATAAGACACAATACACGAACGTGCAAGCAATGAATATCGGGATATTCCGCAGAATTCAAATATTGGAAAATATTTCTATTATTGTATGATATATCGAGGTATTTTTTCATTTCATTTTGATTCCAAAGAAAACGTTTACATTTTAATTTCACGTAAACATTCCATCATATTATATATTGATAGGCACAATAGTATAGTAAAAGATGTTATTAAAGGAAAGAAAAATTTCGACACTGGCGGGGTTCGAACCCGCGACCTTCGGGTATACGCCCCCGTCGCTCTGCCAACTGACACTGTAGCTCAGTTGGCAGAGCGACGGGGGCGTATACCCGAAGGTGTTTCTTTTTTACACGTTCAAGTAGTGTTTGCGTTTCCTACCTCCGAATTTTAACTAAATTCGGACGGCCACTTGTCTACCTTTTCAGATAGAATGCAAATGTTGGAAACGCCTAACTATCACATAATTTAATGTTTTTTGACATGAATTCCTCATGTGGGGATTATTACTCATAAATAAAAGATGTTATTAAAGGAAAGAAAAATTTCGACACTGGCGGGGTTCGAACCCGCGACCTTCGGGTATACGCCCCCGTCGCTCTGCCAACTGAGCTACAGTGTCAGTTGGCATCCAGTGCGAAATTTCTCTATCCTTTGTTTCTTTTTTACACGTTCAAGTTTTTATTTATGAGTAATAATCCCCACATGAGGAATTCATGTCAAAAAAACATTAAATTATGTGATAGTTAG